>JANIPN010000217.1:43777063-43789418 GCA_027478595.1 Erythroxylum anguifugum | reverse complement strand
ATGGGGAAGAAAGCAAAAAGCTCAAGAAAGGGAAAGAAAGCATGGAGAGCCAATATAAGCACCGAAGACATAGACGAGTTTCTCGAAAAATCCACAAAGGACGGTCTCTCCGGCGGCTCTCTTTCCCACGTCTCTAACGATTCCCTCTTCTTCGTTGACAAATCCAAAGGTGTTTCCTTATAAAATTTTGAGAACTTTTCTTCTATTAGTGTTTTCGGATTTTTTTAGTTCATTTTTGTTATATTTATTATAAACCAGATCTTTCTGTGAGGCGGAAGATTGAGAAACGCAGAGAAAAGGTACTGCAATGCGACAGCGTGTTACAGAAGAACCCCTTTGTTCAAGTGGTGCCTTCTTCCGCTAACAAGTCTGGCCAAAGAAAGTTCAAGAAACTTCCTATACCTAGAAACGATGAGGTTTATGAGTTATGTTGTTAATTGGCTTATGTTAGAAGTAAACTAGTGATTTGAATGTTTCTGTTTGTACTTGATTTACTTAGGACGGAACTGCCCCCACCTCCACCATGGTTGATATATGGGAAAAGGAAGGTACTTATCACAATATTCGTGGCGTAATTTAATTTTTCAAAATTTTTGAGTTCATACATAACTGGACTTCAGTCTCTATTTATTGGTGCTTGCAGGTGAACCCAATGAAAAGAGTAGAAAGGTAACCGTTTCTGATAAGTTATGTTACTTGTTCTTGGTTTTGTGTTTATCTTTTAATGACGCATCTTTTGATGAGCTCCTTATTTACCCAACACCATCACATTCCGCTGATTCTGTAGTTGTATATTATTTTCCTTTTTATGTCTTAATTCTATGTTATTATTGACAGATATCGAAACCTTCAATTATTCCAGCAGTAGAAGTTGAACCTCCTGGATGCTCCTTTAATCCTTCGTTTGAGGATCATCAGGTTTTCCTTTTAAATGAAAATATACCATATATTCTACATTGCAATGTCAAGATTTTTTATATCATTTACGTTTCTCTGCAGGATTCATTGGCTCAAGCTGTAGCTAACGAAATGCAGAAAGTTTATCAAACTGAGTTAGGACCCCAGCCTGTTCCATTAATTGTTCCTGGGCAACCAATTGATGAGGAAGATGTGAGCCCCTGGTGTACATTTTTGTAGTGACTCCATGATTGTGCTTAATTATTATCCTTTAATTTTATGTCAACACTTGAAATTTATATTGATTGATTTATTATATTAGATGTACTTTATTGATGCGGATAATGGGAGTGACGATGATGAAAATGAAGAGAATGACGATGGGAATATCATACCTGAGAAAAGGTCAGCCTAGTCTAATTTGCAATGAGATATTTCTGTGCTACAATTTTGTTGGACTCGTGTTTGTAATTTAACTCAAGTTTTCACTTTGATGATAACCTTAGTAAGTTAAACGGATAAGAACAAGTTATTAAATCTTGTTGATATCTATTTAGCCTCAACTAATTAAGACTTATGCTTGTTCATTCGTTAATTCTTTTTCAACATCAATGCACACAGATCTAGAAAAGAAAAAAGGGTAACACGAGTTGAGTTAAATAAAAGAGCTAGAGTTAAAGAAAACCGGAGGAGAGAAGCAGAAGCCAAAAAGAAAGATGGGCTTTCAAAAGAAATAGATTGGTAAGCTGGTAATTGTTCTTGTACAACTTTAGATTCAGCCATGTGAAGATTTTGATTATCCATCGGTTAGCATCGCTGCAGCTTGCCAGACATCCTTAAAGAAATAGCTAAAGAAGATGAGGAGAAGCATAATAGACATATCAGACGACTGATATCAAAGGAAGAAAGACGAAAGACTTGTCCACCACGTTTGGGAAAGCACAAGTATGGATAATACTATGTTAAGAAATTGACTTTTGAGATTGTTCTAATTTGATAAGTTGCCTACTCGTTAGGGGATTACCGTGGAAATCAGGTTCTCAAACTTGCCATTACTTGTGTCATTGGCTGTTTATAGAGTATTTGAAGTTCTTATTTTTAGGATGAACAATATATAATGTTTATGTTTGTTCAGTTTATATTTTGTTAGCACAACACTTACTAGCGATCATTATTATCAGATTTGAGCCTGCTCCTCCACAAGTACTTTTATCTGAAGAAATTACTGGATCCCTCCGTAAGCTGAAGGTTTGTGAAACCTATCTCTGTTATAGTCGTGAAATTCTGTTTTTTGCAAGAGAAAACTGAGAGATATTTGTTCTTATCTTTTTCATATAACGTTTACAGGCTTGCTGCACCCTTGCAAGGGATAGATTTAAAAGTCTAGAGAAAAGAGGGTTGATTGCGCCCATAGCAAAGAGAAGAGGGTTAGTTTTATTTTCATTGTGTTACACTTTATGACAATGGCAGTTGTGATTAGATGTAAAATGGTGCGTGTTAACGAAGTCTTGAAAGGATAATTAACAGTTGAATTTTGATTTAAAAGGGCATGATTTAACTCGGAACAGGACATAGAGATAAGCTGTATGAACAGGCACGTGACGAAATTAAGAGATAGGAAGTTCATATGTTCTATATTCCTTATAGTTGCTATTCTCCGTATTTGGGTAATGTTATGTGGTGTTTAAAGTATTGCTTATTGGCATTAACAGTATTGATTATGTGGATTAACAGGAGATAAAGAGAGGATTCCCATGACGGTGTAGCTATAAAGTGCGGAGTGCATCCTGATACTTATACCAAGAAGGACCTGATTGAGTAGACGAAAGGCATTGATTGTCTTTACAGGCAGCTATGACAAATTCTCTAAATTTCAGCTACTTATTTTATTTGAGGATGTTGCAAATCAAGCTTGTTGAAGAGATTGCAACATATTTTAAAATCAAGAAACATCATGTTGGCTGGTTTTGTTTACGTGACAATTTCACTACGGTTGCTTCCATTCTGAATTAGATTTGGCGGTGACCTCTTCACAGAGTTTCATTAAAACCATACTATTAACATTATAGAAACAAGAAACCAAGTTGCAAAGATAAATTGTGTTTACACAATGACCTAAAATGTATTCTTAATTTTGAACTAGGGTAATTAATCTGATTTCGGACTAGGGAAAGCTTCAAATGCATAGGTATTATTTATTAAACCAGTTCTAAATTTCTTACATAATAATAAGCCTTTTAATCAATAGTAATTGAGGAAAAAAACAAAATGAAAATCTTTAACAAAAACCATAACCATAAAATCTTTAGAGATTCTGATATTCCACAAAAGATAAGATTCAGATCTTACTGATACCTAGGCCTTGACCCAACAATGGCTTCTCGTCTGAACCCAAGGGAAAGGCCTGTGAAGAAACATTTTTGTCAAATAAATGTGCTATTTGGTGGTTCCAAAGAAGAACGAAAAGTTAATCAAACTAAAACTACAGGCAAGGCAAGAGCAGAGAGGAGCTTTTCCGTTAATTTTTATCTTCTCCCTTGTATAATATTTGCCCTCACGCTACTGTTGCTTAAACCTTATAGAATCGGAGACACAAAAGAAATGGGAGATCAGTTAGGTCGAGCGGAGGAATTCGAGAAGAAAGCAGAGAAGAAACTTAGCGGTTGGGGATTATTTGGTTCCAAGTACGAGGACGCCGCTGATCTCTTTGATAAAGCTGGCAACTCTTACAAGCTCGCCAAATCCTGTATCTTTTGTCTTCCTATTTTTCTTTTGTTGCAAATGCGAAATTGGTGCCGCATAGGTTTTTTTTTTTTAAATTTGAGTCTGTTAATAAGGTCATTGGTGCTTCCTTTTTCGTTGGTTTGAAATCTGGATCCTGACTGATCGGCCTTCATTACTTGGAACTGATAATGATGGCAACGGATTGAGTTAAAAATGTGCCGCGGTTTAGCCGTTTCTTCATTTCTTCGTCGTCTGTTGTGCTAGTGACCTTGAAATTGATCTCAAATGATGAGCTTTTGGTGTATGATAACCATGCGTTTATAAATATATTACATTTCTGTTTTCTTCGTATCTTGTGAATGTGGTTAGTTGATTCTGGCATATTTAGTTCAACCTCAGTGTTGTGTCTTAGGCCTTAGTTGATCCATAAACTTGGCATCTCCGGTTTGCTAATATTTTCATTATGGTATGCCAGGGGATAAGGCCGGAGCTACTTATATCAAGTTGGCGAACTGTCATGTGAAGGTTGTACTTTGCTTTCTTGAATTAATTGTTGAAGTTCTTTCCATTTTATATATTCCCTTCTGTGTCATCCATCTATGTGACGGATTTTGTTTGTTTTTAGTTGGATAGTAAGCATGAGGCTGCTCAAGCTTATGTGGATGCTGCTCACTGTTATAAGAAAACATCCACAAGTGGTACGAAGTGGTGCTTAGTCTGATTATCTTTTCATCGTATATAGAAAAACACGTGGTAGTCTCTGTTGTATCATCATTGAAATGTTAAGTCAACAAATGGTTTCTTGATTCAATTTGCTTACAAAATCTGGATTATCAAACCCACTTGGCACATTTTGGCACATTTGAAACTGAAAACTTGTACAGTTTTTTATTTTCTATTCTTTATGATATACATTTCAAAGTCACAATTTAAAGTCTGATTCTTGGAGGCCAAAATCTGGAAATGGAATCATCTACCTTTACACCTTTGACAGTGGCCTTCTAAAAATGTCAAAGGTTGTTATGATATTAACAAAAAACTTTTAGACGTGGATAATCACGTCATCTGAATAATGGACCAAGTTTTGAAGCAATAGTGTAACTTCCAGTTTTCCTAAGTATGCCTTAATTGTTAAAGATTCTTCTCATGCAGAGGCAATAACTTGCTTGGTTCAGTCAATAGATATGTTCTGTGATATTGGAAGGATCAATATGGCTGCAAGATACTATAAGGTACTCTCTGATTGGGTGTGATAGTAACCAAGTTTTCATGTGGTGAACTATTAAATTATTTTGATCATATGTTTCTTTGCAAACTTAATAATCAACACTTCTATGATGCTTAAGTGTTCATACATAGTATGCCTGCTAATTTAAGATACATATGTAGTGGTTGACATGTTCTTTAACCTGGCCTTCTTTTGTGTAGGAAATTGCTGAGTTATATGAGGCAGAAGCAAATATTGAGAAGTCTATGGAGTTTTATGAAAAGGCAGCTGACTTCTTTCAAAATGAAGAAGTAACAACTTCTGCCAACCAATGCAAGCAGAAAGTTGCACAGTTTGCTGCTCAATTAGAACAGTAAGGGTGTTAATATATATTCATTCTCATGTTTAATATTGTAAACTATCACTTCCTTTCATACAATTTTTATGCTTAATTTCGACAGAGAACTGCATGTGTAGTTAATAGTTTTGTTTGACAAGCTAGATCTTTATTAAAGGATGAGATCCATGTGATTTTCTTCACTTCCTGCAGATAATCAATTCTAGCTGCTTTATTACATTACCATGTCATGAGTGGTGGAATCTGATAGGAAGACTATGCTACGAGTTTCTCTTATATACCCAAATAATCACTTTTATCATCGCTGTAAATGGCATGCTTGGTTTTACTACAGTTATCTTTTTAATGTACAAAGTTGATGTAGAAGATCCTTTTTCTTTTCATTTTAGTGCCTATTTGTTGTTTAGTACCGTTAAACGTTTAGATGATTGTGATGTTTTGAGTAATATTAAAACTATCATGATATTAAAGTATCTGTGGATCGTCTGGACATAAAAATAGATATTTTAAGACTGTTAAAATAATTTTTAGTTAATTTTGTGATGATTTGTTTAGATACCCAAAGGCAATTGAAATTTATGAAGAGATTGCAAAACAATCCCTTGGTAATAATTTACTGAAGTATGGAGTCAAAGGGCATCTTCTTAATGCTGGCATTTGTCATCTCTGCAAAGGCGATGTTATTGCCATCACAAATGCTTTAGAGCGATATCAGGTCTTAGTTTGGGCTCTGATTTTGATTCCCTTGCGCAGTTTCTTATGTGGTTATGAAATGAGAAAATATGAAATTGCTGTTGCAGGAAATGGATCCTACTTTTTCAGGACGGGAATACAATCTATTAGCGGTAGGTTATGTGTACAAACCTTTTGTCTTTTATCTGCAAAAATTTTTGTCTGAAAATGTTGAATCCATTCCTTCCTGTTACCAACTTTGAATCACTTATCACTGCTCCCTTCATTTGTTAATATCTGAACTTCGATGATTGTTAATGACGGTAACATTGATCTTTTTATCTTCCCACTATCCCCTCAACTTCGTGACAGTCCCCTCTTTGTATGCTAAACAATATAATTGAATAATGGAAACGAAGTAATTGCCTATTGGCTGTGGCAGGATATTGCGGCTGCCATTGATGAGGAGGATGTTGCAAAGTTCACTGACGTTGTCAAGGAGTTTGATAACATGACTCCACTGGTATAGCTTCTAATCTGCAGACCTGCTTGAGTGAAACTTTTAATATGTGAACTGAGATACGTCATGATGTTTTGCAACATTTTTGAGGAATAACATAATAATGAAGTCTGGTATTTCCATTACACTTGCATCTTGAATTTTGTATTGTTATTTAGCCATCATCATGGCTATTTTTGCTTGCTTTGATTCAGGTTTAACTGCGAAGTGAAAGTTTCATTGGTTTTCTTTTTATATAATTTCATTTTCCTTTTTTAATGAAGTTGAATGCATGTGAAGATTTTGAGTTGTTTGCCTTAAACTGCTGTAACAGGACTCCTGGAAGACAACCCTTCTTTTGAGGGTGAAAGAGAAGATTAAAGCCAAAGAAATGGAGGAGGACGACCTGACCTAAGCTTAAATGCAAAAATCTTGCGGTTGTTCTTTTCTATTTCTAGAACAATCACTGCATGTGTGTCTCTGACCAGTTATAATTCCATTACAAGGGTCCCTGTCACTAAAGGAATTTGGTTTGGGTTAGCCTTAGAGTAGGTAAATTTGCACTTATGGACGTGATTTTGTGATTGCGAATGGTTTTTCATGCTACATGCGGCACTGCGTGATACGTAAAGAGGGTAGTTAGTGGAGGATGAAACCAAAATTTATCTTAAGACGCATTGTCTTGATTGTATTGTAGTCTCAACCTCTATTCCTACCCTTACATTAACGGTATCGATTGCATTGACCCTTTGATTTGAACTCTGTTATCTTCCTCACACTGGCGAAATGTTTTTACTTTCAGCAACTTATGTTCCAAAACTATTTATCGAGAGTTGCAATGCCTAATTGGAGTAATATGACACGTCAAGCTATTTCTTTGTACTTGGCTAGCCACCAAACCATTGCTGGAGCCCGGAAGGCCGCATGTCACTTGAATAGATGGCATAAATAATAAAAAAATTAAATTTAAGAAAAAACCTACTAACTGGAGGCATCTGATCCTAGTGGAAGGTTCGTAGGAGTCGCTGTCGAGTGTCTCCTGAGTTAAAAGAAGGGCTAAAGAAAATTGGAGGCTGGGGCCCAGGCTTCCTAGTCCTGTCGTCTCGTCTTGTATTTTATTGCCTGCGAACATGAAATAAAATGTCGTACGACAGCGTGTAAAATGTAATAGTCTACTTGGTACCTTTGGAAAAGCTCTCTATGTAAGAGTTGTTTACCAAATTGAAGCAAGCTCCTCTCCTATCCTATCCTATCCTATCCGGGCGAAACCAAAGGCAGGCATCAAATTGTTGGGAATCATTCTGGGATGCCATCGCTTCTTCAAGACCCTTGCTTTCTTCTCTCTTCCCATCCATAGATGTGTTTCTTTGGTAATCTTTGCTTGCTTATTTTACATATGGACTAATCGATTCCTTTTTCTGTTCTTTTTTAACTCTTCGATATGAACTACATGCGTTTTAGTTTAGAAAATTGATGAACCTTCTAATCGTTTCTTTCGTAATTTGTTAACAGCTTTGTGGGCAAAAACGATTGCTTTCTGGGTTCTGGTAAGGAATGGTTTTCCTCACTCAATTGTATGGATTGGCAGATTCTAGATTGTTGCTATAATTTTATCGTTACCTTGAAAGAGTGACTGATTTTTATTTCCATGCCCTTGTTTTATTGGGGGGATTTTTTTTTTTGGCTTGTGAAAGATTCTATTTAGTTGAGACCCTTTCTTCCTCTTGGCTTTGGTGAGCAAAAGGTCTTGCTTGAGATGTTTAGATCACTGCATAAGACAGCTTGTAACTTTTGGATACTAGAATTCTTCTGGGTATTTTGGAGCATATAATCCATGATACCTCTCCTATAACTGACTGACAAAGCTCAATTTTGGGGGAGAGTATGGATTCGATTACTGATGTTAATCAAAAAGATGATATTGAGGAATCCAATGGGATAAAAAGTCATGGTCAGGTTCCTCTTGCAATTTCAGCATCAAGAAGGACATTATTGAGCAATGGAATTCCTCATCAAAAATTCCGGGATAGTTTAACTGCCCTTCCCAACAGAATGAAATTCCTAAAAATAGGTTCTGCGTCTACCAAATTCAAGCAGTTGGCTAGGGAGAAAGATGAGATTTCACGTTCAGTAGCATCTTCTGACCATGGTTTACGTGATCGCATCAGTGGGGTTCTTGCACGGAAGATGGATTGGGCTTTGCTTGTGAAAATGAGCAAAGAATGGCTCCAAAATCCAATGAATATTGCCCTCTTTGTGTGGATCCTATGTGTTGCTGTCTCAGGTGCAATTTTGTTTCTCGTCATGACTGGGATGTTAAACAAGGCACTACCAAAGAATTCCCAGAGAAATGCATGGTTTGAAGTCAATAACCAAATTCTCAATGCCCTGTTTACACTTATGTGTCTGTATCAGCACCCAAAGCGTTTGTATCACCTAGTACTTCTTTGTAGATGGGAGCCAGGAGACATCTCTAAACTCAGAAGGATTTACTGCAAGAACGGAACTTATAAACCCCATGAATGGGCGCATATGATGGTGGTTGTTATTCTTCTGCAGATCAACTGTTTTGCTCAATATGCGCTTTGTGGTCTGAATCTTGGGTACAAGAGATCCGAGCGACCTGCAATAGGTGTTGGAATATGTATATCGTTTGCAATAGGTGCACCTGCTGTGGCGGGAGTATACAGCATTGTCAGTCCCCTTGGTAAGGAGTATGATTCAGAAGTAGATGAGGAATCAGCCATCCAGACTACTAGTGATGAAAGCAAGAGGCCCCAGCAGTTGAGGGTATTATCACTAGAAAGAAGATATTCCTTTGCAACCAGAGATGATCAACGTCTTGATGAAGCTGGGCCACAGTGGAGTGGAGGAGTAGCACAGTGGAGTGGAGGAGTACTAGACTTTTGGGATGACATCTCACTTGCGTACCTATCACTTTTCTGCAGCTTTTGTGTTTTTGGGTGGAATATGGAGAGGCTTGGATTTGGCAACATGTATGTTCATATTGCAACATTTCTCCTTTTCTGTATGGCCCCATTCTGGATTTTTAACTTGGCTGCCATCAATATTGACAATGAGGCTGCCAGGGAAGCTTTAGGACTTGGTGGAATTATTCTTTGTGCATTTGGTTTACTTTACGGAGGCTTTTGGAGAATTCAAATGAGGAAGAGGTTTAATTTGCCGGCGTACACTTTTTGTTTTGGTCAACCATCAGCTTCAGATTGCACACTGTGGCTATGTTGTTGTTGGTGCTCCCTTGCTCAGGAAGTTAGAACTGGGAATTCCTATGATGTTGTGGCAGAGTGTAGAAAACAAAAAGACGATTGTTGTGAAGTTGTCAATGATTCGAATTCTCCACTTGGCAGCAACTCTAGCCCCCATAATATTCAGACAGGTAATTCTCCAAGTCACCGTACTACTTGTTTGGGGTTTGCTAACCCAGATTCGCAGGTGCTTACTGTGAAAGACAAGATGTATGCAGGAGGTAATGATGAAATCACGACACCACCTACTCCTCCATTGATTGAAAGAGAAGTTATTTAGCTGAAAAAGATGCAGACCATTGTAAGACTTAGCAGTCTTTTTACTGATACTAAATTTTGTGGATTCTTTTAGAACAAAATACGTGTATTGTAATTTGTAAGCGCGTATATGCATGTAAATGCCTGTAAAGCCCTCTTAAAAATGTACGGCAAGTCTAATCGATTGAAGTTTGCGAACTACTTCGACCTCGGTGGAACGCACTCCCTTCCATATCCATCCTTTGATTAATGTTTCACCTTTCCTGGAATGGAGTTATGTGAATTCTCCTAATTTTCATGGCTGTGACAATTGAAACTTCTCTGATTTATTGGGGGATATGGTCAGTCAAGGTTTTCCAAGAAGTACGGAGAGGAAGGCCCGAAGAGGCAGTGAGGTATAGGTTAAAAGTCAGGTCTTGGGCTTGTTAGCAGACTACTTGAATAAAGGATCTTGTCCGCCAAGCAACAGTGAATTTAAAATCTCTCATTTATCTAATAGAAGCCGCATCATATGATTAGAACTTCAAATGTCTCCTGTCCTCCAAAGGCATGTTTTTTATGATATATCTGGATCAAGTTCACATTTTATTGGAAATATGAAAGTTTAGTTGGTTAATTTTCCTTTTATTCTTTTTAAAATTAAGTTCTTGGTTTCTTAACAACTTTTCAATCTTGAAACTGGTGCTTTTGTTATGACATTGCTTTTGCAACACCAAAATATACAATGGCAAAGAACTTTTAAGCTGCAGAATGTACCCTTAATTCAACTTAATTCGGAAGATCAATTTCTTGCATGGGGATTCCAAATATCAAGATTGCTATTATACTTATGCAAAGGCCGGAATGGATCAAGTTTAATGAAATTACAGCCTCCAATTAAAGAAAAATCATTAAAAAAACCATGCGAGGGAAAACAAAAGAAAACCTTCTCACTTTTTTCCCCATTCTTAACCATCCTTTCTTTCTATTGGTCTAAACAGGTTTAACCAGTTTAATTACTATCTTATAGTTTTTCTGTCCATTCTCTTTCCCTGACAATTTACCATTATTAGTAAAATGTTAGCATTTGTGAGTCCTTCCCTTCAACTTGCTTTATCTTCAACTCCTTTTGAAAACCTTTCTATCTCTAAATTCCCGCCTCTTTTAAAGGGCAACCCAAAATTAAGAACACGGGTAGGTCTTATATCTAGATAGAAGTAGATCATGAAGTAAGCATGGAGCAAGGTGGCGAGGGATCCCTAAAGTGTTACAAATAGGAGAAAAGAAGTAGGACGTGACTCTGGTTGGACGTTTCTTTGATAAACGACTTATATTTCCTATTATGAACTAGTATACGAACGCAAATTAGAGAAAACTAGGATTAGAAAACTGCATAGTGAGAGAAGATGAGTTCTTCATCTTTAGTTTCACTTATGAAGAAATGACATAAAGGGTGATGGACCTAAGACCTGGGCTTATACAAGGGAAACCACTATTGATTAAGAATGGAAGCCTAGAGTATCTTTAGACAGAACTGAACTAAGGTCCATCCCGATATGGATGAACTTCCAACATATTCATTTCGAATACCAGTCCTTAGAGGAATTAAACTACCTTGCAAGCTCCCTTAGATGCTTAATGTTGCCAGGGGAATTAAACTGCCTTACAAACTCCCTTAGACATTCAATGACACTTGATGATAATATTGCTAATTTAAAGAGGATTGGCTTTGCTTGAGTATGTGTTGAAGTGGTCCTCGAGAGGGAGCTATCAAACTTCTTGCAAATCATAAAGCTCAATGGAATGGAGGACATAGTGAAGAACTCAATAAAGGTGTCCTACACCTGGAAGCCATTTAATAAACGCTTGGTGAAAGTATGGCAATGAAGGAACAAGTAACCCAACTACTTAAGGTGACCAATCATGCAAAAGTAATTAAAGATTCGTAATTACCAGTGGAAAGTGAGGCAATTGAAGTACTTATCCCATCAAGCAAATTAGTGAAAAATAAGGCCTTAAATGTTGAAATGCACTAAGACAAAATGGGAAAGGAATCAAGTTCCAATGATTCATCTACAATATATGCTTCTAGTCAAACTTCCTATAAGTCAAAAGAAAATTTACAAGTAGATCAAACTCCTTGCTCAAAAGGGAAAGCAAATATAGAAGTTGGAATGTGAGGTAACTCCTATTATATTAATTCTTTTGGTGCATCACATAAGGTCTTGAAACAGGTAGAAACTAACCTTGATCCTAGTTTTAGTAATCATAAAACTAGGAAGGAAAAAGGCAAATCTAAACAACATTGATGGATTTACTAATAAGGAATTTAAGGGGTTTAAATTGCTCAAATAAATAGATGAAACTAAAAGAGTTTCTAGGTCAAAATAGGCATATTTTGCCGGTCTAATTAAGGGTCCGTTTGGTTGAGCTTTTGTCAGTAGAGCTTTTATCAGTAGAGCTTTTGTCAGTAGAGCTTTTCTGAGAAGAGCTTT
>JANIPN010000217.1:43649234-43659738 GCA_027478595.1 Erythroxylum anguifugum | reverse complement strand
ACTTGAATATAAAAACAGAAATTTTATTAAGTATTTCAAGAATGACTTTGCCGTACTTATAATAAAAAATTTTAAATATATTTTTATACATTAATCAAGACAACGCATTATTTTAATTGAGTTATAGTATTTTAAATTTGTTTAAACAATAATTTTATGCAAATTTATTTATTTTTAGAATATGACTCATCTTTTATTTATACGGAATCTAAATATTTAAGAATTGTTTAGTTTCATCTTTATTTTTATTATGATATTTTGTTTTTTTATTTCTTAACGCAAAAACAAAATTGTGTTTTGTTGTTAATATAATTATATTTTTATTACTAATAATGATTAAATATTAAATAAAAGTTAAAAAATAATTAAGTAAATAGTTTTATTTTAATTATCAGTTTATTTAAAGTATATTTTTTAAATAATTACTAAAACTAAAAAATAATTTTATAGTTTAAGATATTTTAAATTTAAAGTATATTTTAAATAAATACTAAAACTAAAAAATTAATTTTATTTAAAAAAACTAATGATAACAATTAAATAAATTAATTGTAATTATTATTAATTTTATATTGAGTAATTAAATAATATAGTTAATTTATAGCAACTACAAAAACAAAAAATAAAATCAGAAATTAAGGTTTAAAATAGGAATAATTTTTTTATTTAAATTTAAAATGCAAAAAGCTAAAATGCCGCCTACTATGAACTAAATTCGCGGCTGCCAATGAGCTAGTAACCAGCTTTTGCCGTGATCAAATCGGAGCATAGATTCCCTCCGAAGTCGCCGTTTGGCCAATGCACGCAAAGGGCCAGTGTTCATTATTCAATCATTATATCATGCACACGCTTGTCTGTTTCCATTTCTTTTCCCCTTTTTAAAGCTTTTTTCTTGCCATCCAATCTCTTTTGGTTTAATAAATTCACATAGCACGGCAACAGGATATTACAGAGGCAGGGATATGGCGATGGAGACCCAGAAATCCGTAGTGAACATAAGCGGAGACGCAACGTGAGACGCAACGAAAGTATTCTCCAGCATTCCCTTGTTCGCTTCCATCTTCAGCTCGTCTCCTTCGTGTTCGTCTCTAACTTATTTCACTTTCTACTCAAGCGCTTCAATTTATCCCGAATCACTTCCGAGATCCTGGTAATATGTCTGAAGTTCATTACATTATGAACCTGTTGAAGCAATTATAAATGGGACTTGGGTTGATTGATTACAGGGATCAAGGTGTTGTTAATAATTGGGCATGAAGTGCATGCAGTTATATCTGTGTATGTAGGTAGCATTAGGTTAATTAGTATGTAAAAGGGAATTCAGCTCCTTCTGGCTCAGTAATGTTAATTTGGTTTGCCTGTTTATCATTGTATAAGTGGGGTAGAATTAGAAATGTTTTGGGTCTTGATAAAATGTCCATGATTTATCATAACTTGTTTTGTTTGGGCAAAAGGCAGGATTCGTTTTGGGACCGAGGGGGGTGGGAGGAATCCACGATGCACAAGGGGATGCATTGTTCCCTCCATTTCCTGATCAGGTATTCGCTTCATTATCAAAACTTGGCTACATCTTATTCACATTTCTGGCTGCTGTAAGAAAAGACCCAAGCTTAGTAAAACGGATGGGGACAAAAGCATTGATTTTTGGGTTTCTGTTGTTCTTAGTACCTGTTACAATGGAAAGTTCTACAACTGTCTTGTTCCCAAATGATGAAACTCTGAGTTTTACTGTGAGAGCTCAAAAGCAGTTTCTTTCATCTTTTTACATCAGTATAATGACAAGTAGCCAATTTGTTGGTGGTTAGTACAATATTGATGCAGCTAAAGATCACCAATTCCAGGCTGGGACACTTTGCTTTGGCATCAACATTGGTTGGTGAATTGATGAGATTTGCATACATGAGTGTGAATGGTTTCCAGAGGGCAATTTTAAGTACATCTGCAAGGATAGGAGCCCAAGTCATTCTTCTTTCTCTTATATTCGTTGCGGTTATTTTGGTGGTGTTGAGATCTATGATACACTGGTTCATCAGAAGAACCCCGGAGGATAAGCCCATGAAGGAAGTTTACATAACAGTAACACTGGCCATACTTTTAGGTTTGGCATCAATTGGTGACAGTGTGGGAATGCATTATTTATTTGGTCCTTTCATCTTAGGCTTAGTGGTGCCTGCAGGATCTCCATTAGCCACAGTCCTGGTAGCAAAGCCTGATACTCTTGTCTCAGGGTTGCTTATACCACTATTGTTGACATTCTGTTCGACCAGATTTGATATAGTGGATTTTGTCCACAGTTTCGACCAAGCACTTACTTTTCAGGCGGCTTTGATGGGATACATGATCAAATTGATAATATCGATTATAGGAGCACTAAACTGCAAGCTGCCTCTAAGAGAAGCTGCTGCTCTCGCCCTAATCGTGAATGCCAAAGGAGTAATTGAGATAGGTTTACTTTTAAGCTTTGGTAACTTGGAGGTAATTGGAAGTCCCAATCATTTCTCGTCACCCTTGACTGTTTTGTTTATACACATAGAAAGAGAAACAAGGAGCTTAACTTTATATGCTCATCCACTCATGGCTTATAATTTTTTTTGTTTTTCTTACTCTGACAGCTAAGGAATGTAGAAAGTACCAGTGGGATTTTCTTCGTATTTCTATTATCGGGGATTTTACCACCGCTCATTAAAGTTCTATACAATCCAGCAAAACAATACATAGGCTACACCAAAAAATGCATCGAGTATGCTCCAAATGATGAAGAAATCACTATTCTAGTCTGCTCTCATCGGCAGGAAGATGTTGTGGCTGCAATAAAACTACTAGAATACTGCAATCCCACTAAACAAAGTCCCCTATGCATTCTTGGACTGTGTCTGGAGGAACTTGTCAGTAGTATCACCCCTGTTTTAATTAACCACCAATTAGGTCAAAAGGCCTCTTCTTTGGATGGATCACGATCGCAGCCAATCATTGATATTTACAGGTATTTCAAGTCACAGAATGACAAATTTACACAGGTGAATGTCTTTACAGCAATATCACTACTCAAACAGATGCATGAAGACATCTGTTGGCTGGCTTTTGACAAGACTGTCTCTCTGATTATACTGCCATTTCACAAGAAATGGAACAACAAGGGCAAAATGATTTCAAGCAGCACCGACTTGAGGAACTTAAACATCAATGTCTTGGATAGGGCATCATGTTCTGTTGGCATTCTCATTGATCGTCAAAGAAACCACAACCTATTTTCTACTTTTTCTACCTCAGAAATCTATCAAGTGGCCACATTGTTCATAGGAGGTCCGGATGATAGAGAGTCCCTTGCATTTGCTTTGAGGATGGCAGGAAATCCCTGCATTCAACTAACAGTTATGCATTTTGTAGCAGAAAATAATCGACCCCATGATAAGTGGGAAGAAATGCTTGATCTTGAAGCTCTCAGAAAATTGAAAGCAGAAGTGTCAAAGAGTGCAAACGTTGGTTACAGAGAGGATATAGTTAGGGATGGTTCTGACACAACTGCAAAAGTTCGATCAATTGCAGGATGTTACAAACTAGTCATTACCGGCCGTCACCATGAACCTGACAAGGAAGCTGTGTCAGGCTTAAAAGACTGGTCTGAGTTGCCGGAGCTTGGACCTATAGGAGACCTGTTGGCCGCTTCAGAAATTGATTGCAAAGCTTCAGTCTTGGTGGTCCAACAGCAAATCATGAAAGCAAGTCACAGCGGTATTTTGAATTAAGGATTTGCAAATTACATTCTCACAATAAGGTAAGGGAAAATTGGAGCAACCTGAGCACTGAACTCTTTCATATTGCTAGATAATTTAGAATGCGACTCTCCCAGTTTCACCTAGTGTACAGTCAATTGAATTCAAATTGTAACATTTTTGTTAAGGTTGTGCATGAAACTCTGAAGCTGTACAGAATTAGGAAAGACAGCCATTGTCATTGTAATTGAAATAAGAAGAATGTCTTCATCTCTTATGATGCTTCATTTCTGGTTCAGGACTGTTAAAGTGTGAAATCCTCAAATGTACTGATCAAAGTTTTAGAACTTGCTTCTTTTACAGGTCGTTTTGCATTTTAGTTGGGAACTCTGCGAACATAGAGATAAAATCGAGCAAGTTTGCTGAAAAGAAGACATGGTGATTAGGGACGGACAAGCTGACAGTTAATTCTTTTTTATATGCCAGGTTTGGGTAACTTAAGATTAGAAATTAAAAGAAGAGAAGGCATTTCATTTTGTCGAGGAACGAGGTTTATAGCCCAAGTTATAGTCAAATTTGGAGATGATGGAAGAGTTTGCCTTAGATTTATCCAGTGATGATTTCTAAGTTTTCTGGAAAGGGTCGATTTGTATTTTGTATATACTTGTATTTGAGCTAGGCTCTTTAATGTACGAGACTAAGCCTAATGCTCCATAGAGGAAAAAAAATAGTGCCAGAGAAATGAAGTCCTATTGTCAGCAATAGATGTCACCAACTACCTCACAATTCTTTTACTAGAGTTTGGATCCTGAATATTTTCTTCCATTCAACCACTAAGCTCAATGATTATCACAACTTGCAAAATTTTGCCTTCCCCTGAAAACAAATTGTGCCCAAATGAATTTAATATAGGTGATTGCATAGCAGCATAGAACATCATGGGCTTGAACTCTTTTCCTTAACAAGCAATGGACTCTCATACCAACTTTGGATGCACCGGCCTATAGTACGAAACCCATCAAACTGACCTATAGGAGAGAACATTACTACTGCCCTAGCCTACTTCTTGGCTAATGCAGGCAGTCAAAATCAAAGGCTGTATTACTGTTAGCAACCATGCGCTGCAAGAATCTTGGGTGAATTAAGAACCTATAAAAACATCTATAGTTCTCGTCTGTAGACCACATCCTCCTCTCACCTTCTCATGCACCATTCTCGTCTTCAGGTCCAATGTCCAATTCAATTGCTCATTCCCCTTCACCAACAAGGTTGAAGATTGGTATTGTAGGCTTCGGCCCCTTTGCACAGTTTCTGACAAGGACCATGCTCAAGCAAGGTCACACTTTACGAGCAACTTCTCGTTCAGACCACTCTGAGCTCTGCCAACATTTGGGCATTTCTTTCTTCAGGTAATAAATTCCCAACTCCCAAGTGCAGTCAAACAGAGTATGTTTCCCCTAAACATGAAATTCTAATTGTATTTTTACTCCTTTTGTTGTCAGAGACGTTTCTGAATTCCTTGGAACTAGTAACGATGTTATTCTTATTTGCACATCCATCCTTTCACTGCCCGAGGTGCTCCAGTCCATGCCACTTCATACTCTGAAACGACCAACTCTATTCGCTGATGTTCTCTCAGTCAAGGAGTTCCCTAGAGACGTTTTACTCCGAGTACGCATCCATACCCAATAACTGATTTCCCTTCATAATGTTCACCTGTTTCCTATTCCAGTTTGATTTTGGCTTAAATGTTAGTCCCAAAACTCAATTACAGAATTGATTATGTAGGTGCTGCCAGAAGAATCAGATGTTCTGTGCACTCACCCTATGTTTGGGCCAGAGAGTGGCAAGAATGGGTGGAATGATTTAGCATTCGTGTATGAAAAAGTTCGGATAAGGGATAAATCAACGTGTTCCAGCTTTCTACGAATTTTTGAAAGCGAGGTGAGCTTTATCCTTTTGTCAAATATCACCGACAAGACTCTCAAACCTTTAAATTTTCGAACATGATGCTGCCTAGTGGTGATGTGGATTATGACAACGCAGAAGCAGTTGTGCATATACACGTCACGACGACCTCCTAATTAGCGCGTGCCATGTTCTTCTTGTGGATGACCGTTAGCCAAACTTGATTCTTACAAAACCTCAAAAAGATTAGGCATATATCAGTATCTTTTTGAGGACAAAATTATCGAAACTTTCCTGGATCCACAAAGTACTTTTGCTAAAGTCCAAAAACAGGAATTAAGTGTCCGAGAGGAACCATATTGCCAGTTGCCAACGTGATGGGCACTGTACCAAGTGAACATCTAATGATAACAACCACCTCTCCTTTTCTTTTTCCCTTCTGACGATTTTAGCCATTGAATCTTATTAAGCAGACAGTCGAGGGATAGCAAATAGCTCTTACTCCCTTCTCCATCCCCTTGATGGGATTTAGCCGAACTTGATAAAACCAGGCTCTCAATTTCAAGCATTCTAGCTTTGGATATTACTCCATCATCCAAGCTTTAAGCATGTGAATTTTGCTCCGAATCTACATCTATTGTATTGCTTTCAGTACTTACGAATTCTGTTCTTACCAAACCTGATTATGTGTAGGGTTGTAGAATGTTGGAAATGTCCTGTGAAGAACATGACAAACTAGCCGCGAGGAGTCAATTTCTCACTCACACGATAGGCAGGTAAAATAATTTTAACCTACATTATAAACAAAATCTGGACAGGCACGTCGAAGGTAAACTTCCTGCTGTTCCAATTTAACAGGATTCTGTCGGAAATGGAGATCACATCCACACCAATGAACACAAAAAGCTTTGAGACGCTCATTCAGTTGGTAATTTTCCATCATTTAAATTTTCATTAAAAGTTCCCTTTTGGAGCTTCTTTGGATGTTATTACTATATCAACCTAATAGCTTAAAAATTTCCTCCTTTGTGGCAGAAAGAAAGCAGCATGAGAGATAGTTTTGATCTGTTCAGTGGGTTGTTCCTCCACAATAGATTCGCCACACAAGAGGTAAATAACTAGTGGTTTCCATTGACTTTTACTTAATTCACGGTGAAGTTCTCCGTGTTCTATTGTCGCTTCTTAATAGAACATTATAGCTTAGGTGAAATCTTGTGATGCAGCTAAAGAACCTTGAACTTTCCCTTGGGAAGGTTAAGCAAAAGCTAATGAATGGGACGGAAGAGGAGCAGAACTGAATGGGACCAAAATATGATGAAGGAGACACTTGTCGACAAAATATCCTAAGCAGTTCAACTTTTAGATATTTTTCTTTCGCAAAATCCTTGTTATATGATTATATGTAATCATATGAAGACAAAGTCTTAGTGCACTCGTGCCCTAAAAGTAGCACGGAATCCTTTGGTTTCTCATTGTTTCATCAGAGGAAAGGATAATGGAAGTCCACGAGAATTATGGAGACTAGAGTAGATATTATCCTTAACCTAATTCATCAAACTTTGAAAGAAAAAATAAATTTCGATTACTAGTTGGGATGAAAGATTTCCATAATTGAGCAGACAAAGGGTAGTCAAACAACTTGTAAAATATTTTTCCAACCGCAGTAACATCAAGGGCAGTTGAAGGTGGATAGCATTCCTTGCTTAAATCGTATGTCAAAAGCGGGTAAATTTTCTAAACCAAAAGTTATGTACTATGTAACGTTGCTAAGGCCTTATGTCTCACTATAGAGAGTTGATGGCCTCTCTGATTATGTTTTTGGGACCAAGATTTTCTGTCCAGTTTTTATAGTGTTTTATTGTGTTATGCGAGTTTCGTATGGGTCTCACATAAATAAATATGAGACCCGTATAAATAAATGGTTGAGATTCACTGGACACAATAAGACATCATAAAATTAGTCAGAAGATTTGAACTCTTATTTTTGCAGTGTTTATCTTCTTGAATCAAGAAATCGATTCCAAACTTAATCGAAATGGACCCCTTGTTATCCATCTAGACTGGGATGTTGCCCTTTCCTTCGTCAAGATTTAGCCCTGCTCCCAAATCTTTTCCAATCGGTATTGGGAAAAGCAAAGAGCCATTTTCTTGCATTCTTATCAATCCAAAACCCTACCAAACGATCCATTCCCCACTCTTCATTTTACAGCCTTGAACAAAATATCTCTACCTTCTACTGTTCTTTTCTAAATATTAGAACAAGATCCATAAGGAATATAAATAAGAAAGTTTTCCTTTCCGCCATGTTTTTTTGGAAAAAATTGGTTATGGTCAGGGGTAGATCCAAAAATTTTTTTAAATGGGGACAAAATTTTATTTTTAACGGGAGTAAAATTTTAATGGAAGCAATTTTTTTTATGGAGGCAAAACTTAAAATAATAATATTTTAATATAAAATTTTTTCAGGACAATGGGGAAATTTTGTGGGGGCCCACTTGCCCTCGTAGTGGATCCACCCCTGGTTATGGTCTTTATGCAAAAGATTCTTAGTTAGCTTCGTGATAAAATCCTTGTTAGTAGTACTTGCACTTCTAATTGCTAGCCCTGTTTCCTTATTTTGATTTGCTTCTGTTTCACCCCGCAGGAAGCGAGTCACCCATCCGACTTAGAGTATAATAGAATGGATGCCATAATTGACTTTATTACTACTAGTTCTATAGAGCTTAAGTTTATTTATAATAAGCTTTGAAAATTTTTATAATTTAATTGAAATTAAATTCTAATTTCAATTAAACTTTAATTAAAATTATAAATAATTCTAATTAAATATCAATTATATCCAAATAAGATTCAATATCTTATATTAATCCTTATTTATTAAGTATCTCATATTTAATCATAAAGTTTCTCAAACTTTGCAATCAAGTCCAACTTGATTAAATTAACTTTATTCTCTTCAACGCATTTTATATGTGAGGCCCATTAGGTTCCCAAATAGATTGATAATGATTATAAATTCTAATTCTAATTCATAATTAGAATTAGATAAATTAAAACTCCTCCTTTTAATTTATCATTAATTCTCCAATTAAACAAGTTATAATAATAGATCATGATTGACATCTAGCAATGCATCATAATTACCCAAATATTTAGGAATATCAAAGTGGTTTTGACAAACCTTTCCATTCATAATTTTTCGTATAATTCAATTCTTTCATCAACTAATGTTCCGATAAGACATAGAGCATGTAATTAATGTCTACTCTGTTTTGAGTCTAATCATATTAGTTCTTCGCCGTTAGCTATTGATTCAATTAATAACATTTGTAAACTATTTACAAAACGTCATTCTACCTTGGTCAAGGATTTCCTAAATCAATACTAATCGAGAACAACTGAACATTCTTCCTAATTATTTTAAGGTGATGAATTCTATCTTGATCACACAACTATCTCCATAAAATTCATGCTACACCCAATGACTGCCAATTGAACAATTTATGTTTAAATAGATCGTAAATAGTATCAAAATATAGCAATCCTTATACAAGATAACTTTGGTGATCTCAAGTCAAAGGATCACTTATACATTCATCACAATGAGAATTTCATAAACATACAAGTAATGTTCCAAATAGAATTCTCATAACGGGTTTGTTCAGTGAATTTGTTCTCTAACAAGCACCTATACATTTGTTTAAGTATCTCTATACTTTAACCTATGAGATCGACTACTTCCTTCATAAAGAAAAACAAAATGTGTGCTAGTATTTTTACATTCTATTAATGTCCAATCTTAATAGAATAATGACTAGGAACATTTAAGAATAATACATAAATGTAATATGAATCTCATAATTACAATCTCATTATAATTTCGTTTGTAATGTACAATTATTCCATGGACTTTACCATATACATATAAACATGTACAAGATAAAGAATGCCTTTAAATAATTTGTCACTAAATTACAACCAAAGCGATTGGTTGTAGGGCATAAACCAATAATCTCCCACTTGCACTAAGCCAATTGTTTAAGTATCTTATACCATATCACTATATGACGATTATTCTACTGCTGGAATAGTGGCTTAATGAGAGAATTCTACAAGATTCTCTATAGTGAGCACTTGCTTAAAACTTACAACTCCCATATCATCATAATTAAGAAAATTTTCCTAAACATACTCTTGGATCTTTAATGAGACATTAGCTCCTTATGCATGCTCAATGGCTTTAATGTTCCACAGTACATTACTGTCTTAAATAATATAAGGAACTATATTAAGTTCACTAAAAAACTTATTGATCTGATTAATCATTTCCACCAAATGAAAAATGTATTATGACTTAATTAGCAACCAATTGCTATGTTGGAACCTTTCAAATCCTAAATGATATTGTTCTAAGTAAATAAACCTTAATTAGGTTTTACTTCTAAAGTTATATCCTTATCATCTTTAACTCAAATATCAACTCATACATAAGTAATGGACATCTTTAATTCTTCACAAATATCTGATATCTCAAATACTAAATATCTTTAGTACATTATCTATGTACTTGGGCTTAGAATAAGTTAACAACGTTCAATCTATCTCTATAGATCTAATTCTCATAATTAAGTTGTTACCTTTTCATGTCTAACAAGAGTTGTTCTTGGACAATTATGTTTTCAACAAATGAAAGTTAGAATTGTTGTTCTCTGTGAGCAATATGTCTTCACATACTTGTTAGCCCCGAATTTCTTTTATGTTAATTAAGTATGATTAGCTTAATTAAGCATGATTAGTGTTAGTATTTAATTAAGTTAATATTGATTAAGTAAGGTGGCATAAATAAGTTAGTTGACTAATGATTAAATGTAATAAAATGTGTT
>JANIPN010000217.1:43422283-43435219 GCA_027478595.1 Erythroxylum anguifugum | reverse complement strand
GTGTTTTGAAAATTGTACAGACTGCAACACTGATAGTTTGTAAATTACTGAGTTTGGAGTAAATGCAATGAATTATATTTTGGTTTTAAAAGTTAACAATTTTGTATTACTGCTTTATAATTGTGATGCCGTGAGGAGTTTAGCGGTGATTGTCAGTAGTGGTCTCTTATCATAGGATACGTACTGGAATGACCTACGGGCATCCCGGTGGGTACCCTATGGTAAGGGGGCGCTACACCGTTGCTAAAATATCGACGGAATATTACGGTCGGTAATTTTAGCTACGGCACGTTTACCGACCGATTTCTTGGCCACCAAATTTCGTCAGTGATATTAGTTACCGACGGAAATTTCCAATTTACAATTTTTCGTCGGTAATTAATTTTTTTCTTGTAATGTAGACTATTAACAAATTTCTTAAAAAGAGTCATGCACTTGGTTGGGTTGAAAGTTAGTAAATATAATAGGCAATGAATAGTGGTAGGCTCACTTGTAATGCGTGGCTTAGGACTTGGGAATGCATTGCAGGAAAATTTGAAGTTTATTGGGCCCCCTACTTTCATTGGTTGGTATAATGTTTGTTGCACTTACTGACTTCTATTTATTTACTGATTTTCATTAAAAAGGTGCATGTATATTTGTTTAGCTTATTTTTCTTATTCAATTAAATTTTCTTTTATAGTAAATGGAGAAACCTATTATGCAGCTCCGTTGAAGCTTATCAGTGAAATATTTCATGAGCTTAGGAGTCATAACGAGAAGAGCCTTTCTCGATTCATGTGGTATAACAACACCACGTATCTTTGGTGATGCTATCCTCGTATGCCCTCTGACCAAAGGTAACTTGTGTGAGGTGATTAAAAAATATTTAGTTGAGATCAAAGGTTACACAAAATCTTACATAAAAGTTAGTCATGATATAAAATGGTAAATGTAAGCATTGCTTAAAGATTATCAAAATGAGAAAGAAAGAAAGTAGAGATTGAATTATGAAATTGGAGTAGAAGTTCAGTTTGCATTGGTGGGGATGATACTGATAATACTGAAGATGGTATTCCTACCTAAGAACAAGGGATTGTTGCAACTGATATCAAGAAAAGAAGAAGACAAGTGCCTAGCGTTTTAACTTTATGAATATGTCTTGGAGTTCAACCTTCAATTTATGCTACATTTCAATTCAAAGAAACAATTTATAATGTAAAAAGGGTAATGGCTAGAAGATAATATGATGTAGGTATATCATTCAATATTCTTTAGTCTAATCATTATCAACTTAGAGTGGATGTTATTGCCTTTGTTGGTCCAAGATTAGAGCTCTTTATGAGTTAGTTAAATAAAAAGTTATTCGAGTGAAAAGAAGAAGGATTTGGAAACTCGTGAGTGTTCAATCATTTGCAATAGTTGGACAAATAGAAGATATGAGTATGTTATAAATTTTTGTTAGTTTATTTGGTAATATTTTTTAAGTCAATTAATGCATCCAACTTTGTTAAATATTGATATTTTATTTTATATATTCGATGAAGTTGTTAATGAAATTGAATAAGAAAATATTATATAGTTTATCATTGATAATGATGTTACTTATAAAGTAGTTAGAAAGAGATTATAAAGTAGGTATAATTTTTTATTGGATTTTCCTGTTGTATATTAATTTTTTATTGGATTTTCCTGTTGTATATTATAATGAAATGATGTTGAAAAATATAGGAGATGCTATGTACTTACTTGTCATTGATCAAACTTTACATAAATCAAGAAAAGTGACTAAATTCATTTGTAATCATACATGTTCTAAATCTAATAAGAAAAGATTTTACAAATAATAAGAATTTGTATCATTCTCTCATTACAAGATTTGTAACTAATTTCGCATTACTCAAACGTTTTGCTTAAATAAAAGAGTTAAAACAAGTATTTGCAAGTAATAAGTGCATTACGTCTCATTATATCGGGTCTAATATTGAAATGGAGGTTTTTATAATTATATTTGAAGATGATGAATTTTGGTCCTAATCTCAATTTGTAGACTGAGTTTATGAACATTTAGTGAGAGTACCATGTCTAGCTAATAATGATGAGAAGTCAATAATGGATTACTTTTATAATGATAAGAAAAGAGTGAAAGAAACCATCAAGACTAATCATAAAAATAGAAATTCATTACGCACGCCTTATGTTGTAGTCATTAATATGAGGTATGAAAAATAACTTTATTTTATTTTGTTTGTTAGTGACACATTTTTTAAGCCAAGTATTTATTTTAGACCAATTCTCACAAAAAATTTGAAGTTAATAGAATAATGTTTTTAACCATTATAGCAATTATTTCAAATGACATGATACAAATCTCAATAGTTTAGAAATGGAGACAATATTGATCTCTTAGCGTATTAGGTTTTTGAGAAACCATATCTTATAAATGAGAGTGACTTAAAAGATGATCTTAAATGGAAAAGTAGTAACATGTCATTTGGTACATTTGAGCTTAAATGATGATGATAATGTGACTCTCTTTAATGATGAGGATTTTGTACTAAATGAAAATTAGAGTTAATATAATTTAAATGAATATGTTATGAAATGAAGTTTAAGGTTCTTCATTTTTTTCTCTTTAATTTTAGTTTCTCTTATATTTGATATATATATGCTATAAAATTTATAACTGTATGTATTTTTGTTTCATATTTTGTGTTGTTTTACTATGCTCTTATGTATGAACTCTTGTTATTATAGGCCTATATTATTCTTATTATATGATTTTTTGCTATAATTAATTGTAACATTCTAAGTACTTTATGTTATTCTTAGTTTTATAACTGCAAGAGAATTAAACAATCATTTGTTATATTAATTGTGGCTATTATTAAATACTACATAGGAATGATTTATATATATATGAAAAATATATGAAAAATAATATTAATATGAATAAAGAGAAAGTTGTCATATCAATTTTATATTATTATGAATTTTTAAGATATGGGATGAAATCAAGTTAAAAACTATATAGTAAGATATATTATAGGATAAAAACTATATAATAAGACATGTTATGGGACTGTTTTTAATTTATAAAATTGAGGGATTTTTTTATAATTTTAAAAAATTATGTGAAACGGTATTTAATATTGATCAATACCTATATTGTATTGTATCGAAAAAATAGTACTAGGTCTTGTATGGTATTTGCAACACTGGAAAGTCTTGCTAGGAACTTTTCCTTTTAAAAGGAATTGTAACACTACTCTTATAAGAAATGTATCCTTATACCATTGAAATATAAATGCATTTTATAAATAAGATTAATAATTCAATATTTCTTTCTTTTAAATGATATGTATTTCTTATAAAATAAAAGGGAATTCCTAATATTAAGGTTGGGATATCATCTTGTATGAGTTCAATATTTTATCTAAAATAATTTCTCTTTCTTTATTAAATCTAACATTTTGTAATATATCATGTTATTGTGACTATTTTAAATGATAATCCACCAACCATTTAATTGTCTCGATAATCTCACTACTATGAAATGGTTATGATATAGCCTAAGGTTCCAACCTAATTTTGTTATATAAGCACTAGCAACCATTTTCATTTGTTATAATATATTTACTGTATTAAATTTAGACATACCATCTATATTTTACTTATAAATAAAAGTATCATTGTATTATATTTATTGTAAAATGTTGGGTTTATTACTAATATTATTTTTGGAAAATAAAAGGAATTGTATTAATAGTAACAAAAGCTAAATTTTTTTTACAATGAATCGCTTAATTTGCCTACAATTTAGCAAAAAACTGAGATTACAAAAAGATTAAAACATTGATACTTTGCATTACAACATCCATTTGTTCTTCATGTTTGAATTTTGTTTGCTATTTGCTATCAAAGCTGCCCCTGATCTAGTTGATAACATTTTCTGCAATCTGGTATTTTTCCTCTTGAGTTCTCTTATATAGTCTCCTATCTTTTTTCTTTCCATATAGAGTAATTGGTCGTTGTAAAGGTTGTTTTAATAAGCAACCCATTTTGCTTTCCTTGCTTAGTGGTTTCAATGATCATGTTCAAAGTCTTAACCTACTCAAATGTGTAACAAGGAACTGGCAATAAATACAAAATTCTGCTCTAATTTTCTTTAGTGTGCCTGCAAAAGAAAAATAAAGTGATTCGTGTTTTCTTTAGCTTGGTTACAAAGGACACAAATGGGATCATATACCTTAAACCATATATCTTTGGTTATGAGGCTATTCTTGATCACTAACTAAGTGAAAACTGAGACTTTTGGGTTTAGAGACTGCTTCCATAGATTTGCATGCTAAAGAACTTCTTCTGCATTGCTTGCAATTAGCTTATGACAAGAATTATTAGTGAAAGTCCCTCTGAGATTAGGAGACCAAATGATGTTATCTTCTTTATGCCCCTCAGGAATTTGAGGTAAGTATTCAACAAGTAGAGAAAAACCTCTAAAACTGGTATACCATTCTCTATTGTGGACGAGTGTAGAGACTTTAGCATTTATAAGGATTTTGTTTCTAAGTTGTGAAGTGTTTGTTCTTTGAATGAGAGGACTGAAGTTAGTCCAATTATCGAACCAAAACCTAAGTATATATATTTCCCAAATTATGTTTGATGTGTGAATATATCATACCTCTCAGATTCAGCAGATATTTGAAAATTCATGAGAATTTAATATTAATATAAAAAGCAATGGTTTTGTGAAATAAGTTATATTTTCAAGTACCTAGTATATTTATTAGTATATTTCCTAGAGGTTTGGCTACATTTTTGACAAGTTTTATTATAAAGGAAATATTAAATTGTTGACAAAAAGATTTTAACTCTTTTTTAGTTATAAAAATTTCATTCTTCAGTTGTCTTTGTATTTTCATGTCTTCATACAATTTTTCATCTTTTTGGATAATGAATTAGTTCTTCACATGATGGTCTATTTTAAGGTTGTCATTGTAATTTTTCCTAATTTTATTCCCAAGTTTTTCTCCCTTTTGTATGATCAATTATCTCTTGTTTGTTTATTTATTTACTTATTTTTATTTTTATTTTGAATTTGAATTTCTTTCTTTATATTTATACTTTTATTATTATTTATTATTTACCTTTACTTTTATTTCAATTTATTTATGCATTTATTTATTTATCTATTTGACTACTATTTTTTTCAAATCGTTTTCAATTTTTTTTCCTTTTGGTTCTATTAGAAATATCCTCTTTACTAACTAGGAGTAAGGTTGTATACTTCTTAACCTCTCCAAATCTTGCATCTCAGTGAAATTTTTATTAAAGCTGTGTTATTATTGTTGTTGTTGTTGTTATTTGTAAGTTTTTCTTCTAATAAAGGGGTGAAAGTCTTATAATGAATGTTTCCTTCTAAAAAGATTTGCCATATTACTCTTATAAGAAATGTATCCTTATGGCATTTAAATTTTGATTTTTTATAATTAGAATTTGACAATAATTCATCAATTTCATTTTCTACATAGGATGGATTTTCTATAAAAATATAAAGAGATTGCTAATATTAAGGTTGATATGTTATCTTATATGATTTTACTTTTTTCATTTGAAAAATTATCTCCATCTTCATCAACTTTAACATTTTCTAGTATACACATGATGTTATGACTTGAATAATGATAATTTTAGTTGTCTTGAAAATCCTATTACTAATAAACTGACTATGGTATAGTCAGAGCTTCCTAATTATGTTATATATGCATTGCATCCATTTTTATTAGTTATAATATACTTGTTGTCTTATATTTAGATATACCATATATATTTTGCTCATAAATAGAAGTATGAGTCTATTTTTTTTAGTATAAAATGTTGAGTTTATTATCAATATTAATTTTGAAAACAATTGTTTCGTGAAAATAAGATTTTAGTGAATTCTTCAATATAGTTTATTTAGTATAGGAGAAGGTGGCCAGAAATTACTAGTTTTTGAATTACTGTCTTGTTCAATCATAGAATTTTAATTTACTTCTTGAGAGGTACTAGTATTTATCTAAGTTTGACTCATAGTTTCTATGGGAACATTGGTTGTATCTTTTTATGCTAAAATGTTTAATGGTTGTGAAGATAATGATGTCATAGATAATGTTTTAATTTAATTTATTTTATATTAGCTAAAAGGAAACTTTTACTATTGTTTTTTAATTGGATAGAATTACTACTAAATAATTCATGAGATTTAAACATAAAAGTTTTAAAAATATAATTGTTTTGTAATAATAGTATTGTTTTCTATTTTTTTAATTATTGTAAGCTAATTTCTTATGATTTTAAATAAATATTTTATAATTCTTTTAACATATACTTATCCACATAGGTATGTTTTATAACATACCACTACCATAGAGCATATGCCTGAACATCCAGAGGACATTCAAGAACATACCCTATGAAAATGTCATGTTAGAGAAATCACATCAACTTATTATGGCATTATACAGAACATAAGTATTTCCAAAGATCAAAACTCCTCATTTCATTCACAAAATGAAACTTACTTATATTGTCATTACATTTTATAATCCATGTTTATACATAACATATTTGGGAGTTTAAAGTTCTATACAAAAAGTTCAATATGAAAGGAGAAGCTAAACAAAAGTATTATATCTAGACTCCACAGGTATCAGCTGATCAGACCTTGAGTCATTGTTGTTTCCAAAATTGACAGTACTAGACTTCTATTATATCACCTTAAAAGCTAAGTCTCTTTTATACTTGAAAATCAACGTTACAATTTTGATGAGTTTGCGAACTCAGTGAATGAACCATCATTGATTTGCTCACTCAAGTCAAAACAAAAATATCACAAGTATAAACCAAATTCACAAGTGTATTTCCCAATTCAGCAGATGTACATCATTTAATATTGAATACCAAATCACAATATACATCATATCGCAACAATACATTACAAACATTTCATATAATCATTTATCTCAATCATTTATATGATCAACATGTACATAAACATTGCATATCACTATATTAACACAATTCAATAATTCTTCGCAATCATTTATATGATACGTGTAAAGATATATATATAAATGTAAATGCACATGTGACTTCATTTTTATTTTTACTTTGTTGTGACTGAGTAACTATTTACTGTCTCATATCCATTGTAGATATTGGGCTCATTTCATATTCTGTCTCGTATCTCGTATCTGATCACGCATAACAATGTGATGGAATGCTTCAATTCACATAATATGCTATCAATAACTTTCATTCAATGTGAATAGACATTTATCATATTCATTGGATCTGAGTCCAACATTCAATATTCAGTTGAGTACACAATTTCCATATTCACATATAATTAGAAAGCACTTTCAATACAATCCCGAATATCAAACTCCTTAGGCCATCAATGTCTGGAATTATCATAATCATATCAAAAACAGTTCAATATCTAAAAGTTAATCAAAAACAATTCAGTCATAAAGAGAAAACATCTAAGTTAACTTACAGTACGCTCCAGATAAGCTATAGCCTTGATGACCTAGCAATGTCTGGATGCTGACGAACAATTTGTGCTTCTTTAGTCATGCAATACACACATATAGTTCACACATTACGAAGTTGATCAATCATATATGAATATTTAATCATGCACATATATGTGTTTCATATTTAATGCATGCTTAACTGACGTTTTTGGGCATATAACTATTCATAAATCTTGACCATTTAAACATAATATTTTGTATACTACCATTTTGCAATCAGGTTTGTACCTTTAAGTAAACTTGATTTACTCCAAATTCATCAATCATACTTTACACTTATCCTTAAACATTTTCATGATCAAAAGCCTCTTATAACACACACACAATTGTTTATTTAAATATAGAATTTTCGCAAGCTAGATCTATACATTGACCAAACTTTTCCTATCAATGTATATTCATACATTTACATAATTATAATTCATAAATACGCCATGTTCTTCAATGCTTATTCATCCATACCTTATAAACATTACTCATGTCCTTAAGATCACATTTGCATTAAAAGAACTCATTTATTCCTTTAACAAATCATAATTTCCATATTTGAACTCAACCACATCAAAACAGTCCATTCTTTGGATAATGACATCTATTAATTGCATAAACTTATCAAGCTCTTAACCAATTAATCAAGAAACAATCTAGGCTCATTCCTAGCCTTAATCAAATCCAAATATACCAATTTAGAGTGAAATTTCTAAGCTAGTTCAACATGTACACAAGGCTGAAATTAGAATTCCAGAATTTGTCATCAACATCACTAATGTGTGTAACTTTACTATCTCCAATACTTCATGAATTTTACAAGCTTAGAGACATCACTAACACCTGAAATTTTCCAAATTTCATGTTCTTTAAGGTTACTTCATTTCAGGTTAATTTAACTTCCATATTGGTTACACTAAGGCTTACAAAATTATGCTCACTTATGTTATTACCAGTTGTTTTTTACAAACACACCTATAGCCCTAATTTTCCATATTTGAAAGCACCTTAATAACACTTATCTTTAGTATGGATTCCTAATCAAATATACTTCAAATCCCAACTTAGATTGTCCATACAACAACCCATAAACTACTGTTTTCGTACATGCAAAAATAGAACAGAAAAGTACCTATTCATTCTTCATTTTCCAGCACATCTTCAATATTAACATCATATGCAATCTATCCCAATTCAATCATCATAATCTTTTTATTATAACATGCCATAAAGATCAATACTTTACTTACTTGTTTAGCTCAAGTTCCACCTCAATTCATCAAGTTAACCTAGCCCTCTATGCAAGTAAGATCATCACAAATTCAAGGTGGAAGTAAAATGATTTCAGCAAAGGCAAAATGGTGATAGCAGATTATAGCTATCTTTGAGTAGATTTTTGTGTGGATCTTGACGTGACTGTGAGCGAAACTGAAGCAAAGTTCAGAAGTTGTGAGAGTGTGTGAGTGTTTCGGTGATGAAAGTAATGGAAAGGAGAAGAATAAACACAACAGAAACTACTCCTGCAGTAGCTTGACTCATCAAATGGTAGGTGTCTCCATGTTATAATGGCATATGTCACTAAACATGTAAGCCACTGTTAAGTCATTAAATTGCATTTATCTTGGACTTAATTATCGTTAATGTGTTGAAATTATTATTCGAAATTCATGGAATTATCTTATAATTCTTTACAGATGGTTTTCAACACTTTAGAGACGAAATGGAATCAAAAAGATGCAAAAGAATGAAGAAAATCCAAAATTATGGGCACGCCTAAGGATGGAATAAATCTACAGATCAGATTTCAAAAGTCAACTTCGAACTTATCTCAATCTTTAAAGATTATCTTACCATCTTTCAAGGAGATTACCTACCGAAAATAGAAGAGTGCATTATCTGGAAAGAATCAAGGAAAGATAAGGGAAAAGATAAGTACAAAAGAGAAAGGGGGTGATTCACGCAAGCATTAGACTAGGTTTATGATAGATTTTGTTTTCTGCAGTTTTCTTTTCCAGCTTTTTACGTTTTCTGTCCTTCTTCCTTTAGTATTTTTGTATGTTTCAGTAAAGGACCAGGGATGGAGACTTATTACTTTGTTATTTCTTTTGTTTTCAATTCGATTATGAGTAGCTAAATTTCTTATCTTGGTTGAGGGGATCCATGTTACATGTTATTATGGTGAAATGATTCCGATACTTTTTATGTTGTTAATAAACATTGGATATCTTTAGGTCTAATCTTTTTAATTGGATTCGTTGGTTTTTAGGTGCGCAACTTGAGATTAATTGGTTCAATCACTAGATTAACGAAATATGACGTTCAATTTCGATAATCACAAGTAGCAATTAAGATTAACCTCTCTACGTTAGAGTCGAAAATTTTAAAAAAAATATTCGCTTGATTGATTGCATGTCGTACATGTCTTCCACTTGCTTATTGGTTCTTGATTCTTAATACTATTATTCAATTATACCTATGATCGTATCTAGGTTATTGTTTAATAAGAATGCTAGGATACATATTTCTAGTCATTACACTTAAGAGAAAATTTTTCCAATGAATGTTTATTAATGATTGCAATTTTATGTTGAGGATCCATAATAGCATAATAACATCTGTGACCCGAAATCAAGGTATTTTTCCATTGATTTTTCATATTTAATTATTATTTCGATTTGTGATTTTTCCCTTTGATTTTCTATTATTGTCGTGATTAAACAACCCCCCTTTTTATTTTAGTTATTTGTGCCGTTTGAATTCGTGATTTCATAACTGTAAGATTCCTCGTGGGAACGATATCCGCTTACCGCTATTATATTTATTTGTTTTAACGAAAGTGGTTTCTTTTATATTTGGTTGCAGGCGACAACATCACCAGCCATTTATCCCCTCAATAAGTTGTCAAATGTCACCTATTTACTAGTCCATTTGTCACTCATTCATTGCTACCATTTGTCAATTAATTACCTATGTCAAATGTCATTCATTTATCTGTGTCAAATGTCACTTAACTTATAGGCTTAGTCATCCTAATTTAACATGTATCAAAAACCAAAACTGAAACTTTCATTCACTATCATTCATGTATTCTTAGTTCTTTTCCACTTCAAGAATACTATACTAGCACTTTTCTTTAGCATCAATTCACCTTCATTGTACTTCAAAATTCAAGACATAAACAATACACAATTCACATTATGATCAATTTAAACCTTTGATACCCCAAAATATGTCAATTGAGTGCATATACTATCTTTGCAATGTGTACAAAATCATAATTCCTGTGTGTATGCTAATGATATGCATGTAAATAAAATGCATTTCACGAATGTTAAAATGATATGACTTATATGCAATAATCTAAGGCTCTAACCCTTAATATTGAAAACGGTCTATTGCATGTTTTCATGCTTAATGCCATCAATATTCAAACGTGGTTTCCACATTTGTAATAGGAGTGGCTAGTTAAAAACATGCCAAGACTAGCTTTCAGGATTTACTTTGCTTTTTCCTTTTGCAAGAATCTAAAGAGAAAAATATCATTTACATTGACAAGAACTTCCTGTAGTCTATTCTTCCTCCAATTATTGAAGGCGCTCCTTTATGACACGAAAACCACTCTTTTGTTTAGGAAGAATCCCACTATAAAGGCACTCCATCATAGAGCTCCAGCTTTCAAAGTCTCCAATGGTGGAGATACAATCTTAGCTTCAACACCTCACTTGGAGTGTTATAACTGAGCTTGGAGTCTAGTTTGTAATCTCCCACAACTTGCATCCAAGTTTTCTTCAAGGTTGCAGAAGAAACAGTATGGGATGTGTCTGATGTCGAAAGATCAATAGGTGATGAGGTAGGCAGGAAAGTGTCCATGGTTGGTTAATGACGAGTGGATAAAAGAAATAAAAGGAGATAGAGAAATTGAATGGAAAGAAGAAGAAGAAGGGATAAGAGTGAATGCTTGGGTAATAATGCAGTAGCTACATCGTGAGGTTGAGAGAAAACTAAAAATGGTTATTAATTTTTTGGTTGAAATTATTTCTCTAACTTAGTTTTAATTACGTTGACTCAAATGATGAATGTTACAATTTAATAATATTTACAATAACCTTCTTATCCATTTGGCTGATAATTTATTGTAAAAATTAAGTGAAATATTTATTAAATGACTAAGAAAAAATGAAAAAGAATTAAATTATATGATTAGATCATTTTATTATAAAAATTGAATAAAATCCTTATTAAATGAAAATAAAAAATAATTGATTTTATTAAAAATTGTGAAAAAGTAAAAAATGACTTAGAAAACGTCATTTTCAAAAAGTTTCTTGAATTTTTTAATTATAGAATTAAATAAAAATCCTTAGTAAATGAATTTAGTCCATGTAATAAAAATGAAATTAATAAATTGATTTTATTTGAGATAGGGAAAAAGCCAAAAAGGAAAAAGGAAATAAAATGACGTCAGTAACATGTATTTGCAACAAAAAACAATAATCATGTGGGGCCCACATCTTCTCAGGTCTCAACGCAGCTATGTTAACAGCGCTGTACCAAGTCAAACATCGCCGAACTCTGAGCCCAACATAGAATAGATGACAGAATTCTTGCCGGAAATTCCCAAACTGCCGTTCCATTTTGAGTTATTTGCTGATCTTGTCCCTCGAAGCGAGGGCAACACGAGTCATTTACGAGCCAACTCTTGTGGATTACCCATGCACTCGCACGAACCCCGATTTCACTTTTTATAGTACGTTCAGCCTTGTCCCTGTCACTTTTAAATCTCTCTGCCACTCGCTCTCTATGAGTTTCCGTTTGTGCGTTAACATGGCTTTACTTTCCACCAGTCGATGAAAAGTTTACGCCGGAATCAGAAACCCTTTGTCCCCGGTCACCTGAAATTTCCTTGCCCCGGAAAAAAGTTTCAGGTGAAAGGAATATGGACCTTTTTTTTCTTGGTTACTAATTAAATGCTAAATCTTCTTATAATCTTTTCATTTAAATATCAAATCTTTTTCAAATGTAATCAAGATTATAAAGAAACGTATTTTAAAGCAGTTGAAACTTCATTAAAATTAAAAAAAATTGTAGTAAATGGCTATTATTCCTTCCTTTGAGAAGTTGCTGTGGTCTGTAGACTATAATGACGTTCTTTGTAACACGAGCCGTCACAGGACTCTTTTCTTCTTTTTCTGACAACTTCACGATTTGCTCATCATAGGTTTGCTCATCGTTGTCGAGCTTCTCCTCCCTCCTTCCGACCTTCAATTGTCGCAATCTAGTAGGTGCTCTTCCACGTAAACCTCCCTCTCTCTCTCTCTCTCTCTCTCTCTCTTCGTAAACGGAGTTACCAGTTCATTCATTTCTTGAAGATCCGTCTGGGTTTTGTTTC
>JANIPN010000217.1:43296926-43308935 GCA_027478595.1 Erythroxylum anguifugum | reverse complement strand
GAGTGGTTGGGTTGGAGAGCTTGGTCGGGTAATGAGTTTAAATTGGAATTTTAAGCATATCTTGAGTTATAGAGCTCTGATTTAGATGATTCTTGATTCTACATAAACTAGAGACTTAGGGCTTCCATTTTCAACGGTAAATTGAAAATTTTGTGATCCTTGTTTTGTTGGGCTTCGAAAAGTCGGAATTTCTGTTCGAAGGTTTCCAAATTCTGATTGCGAACAGGAGAATAGAGATCCAGCATAGTGACCAAATTTTTGAGATATTATAAGATATTAATGAATTTGAAGTAGTCAAGTCTAATAAAAGTTCAATGAAAGAACCTTTCGAGGTCATTGCCATGCTTAAGGTTTTATGTTTTCGCTTGAGGGTTGGGTTCCAGTAACGGCGCCCAACATTCACATTGCCCCCACTTGCCCCCACTGCCTCTAAAAAATTTATATAAAAATTATTATTTTAAGTTTTGATCCTATTTAAAAAAATAAAATTTTGCCCCCATTAAAATTTTGACCCCACTCAAAAAAATATCTAGATCCATTATAGTAAGCATGGTATTGCATAGATAGATTACTAGTATAGTTTTAATTGAGTCGAGTATAAATTGTACTTAGAGATATTATTCCCATTTTTCATTAAAGATGCTACTTACTTTAAATATATTATGATATATTTATAGTTATGATATAAATGTATTAAGTGTTGATATAGTATATATTAAGACATGATATTCTTTATATTCAGTGAATATACTCCCATTTAAACGTGTATATCTTGCTTATCTATAATGAATGATAATAATTTTTTTGTACATAGAAATAGTATTGGATAAATAGAGTATTAGCATAGTATATATTAAGGCAGAGTATAACTTAAAGATGGTATTTGGATCATAAAGTGTACGTGGTACTTATTTTTAATAATCGATGGTACTTTTTGTATATTAGGCTAGTATTATATGTATTGAGTACCCATATAGTTCCAATTAAACTATAGAATTGTTTGTACTTAGTTATGGTATTCCCTTTTAAACAAGAATCTATTACTTGTTTGAAATGAACAGCCAATGGTAATTTTCTGCATATGCATGATGGTTTTCTAGATATACCATTGAATCTTTTTCTTTGTTGTTCTTTTAATACTTTGCTTCACTTCCCCTTGAAAAATAATAAACAGTATGGAGATAGTTTTTGGAAATATCATTGGATCTTCTTCCTTGTCATTCTTTTAAGTTTTTGGAAATATCATTGGATCTTCTTCCTTATCATTCTTCTAAAACTCTCCTTCACCCCCTTTAGAAAAGCAAGAAACATGCAGATGGCTTGGAGATGGTTTCTTGATATATCATTGATCTTCGTTCTTCTGAAACTCTACCTCACTTTTCCCAAGAAAACAATATTAATCGGAAGGAGTGAAAAATGGTTTCTAGATATGTCACTAATGCCGTTGCTTATTGGATAATGGTTTGTAGATATGTCACTAGAGTCCAATTCCTCTGTCCAATTTTATAGTGTCTTATTGTGTCCAGTGAATCTCAGCTATTTATTTATGTGGGTCCCACGTTTATTTATATGGGACCTGCATAAATGAATGGCTGAGATTCACTGGGCACGATAAGATACCATAAAAACTGGACAGAAGATCTTGGTTGATGTCACTAATGCCCTTGCTTATTGGATAATAGATAAACACCTACAGATAATAAATGACAACAATAAAATACACAAATAAATTATTCTAAATTTAAGTTGTAAGAAAGAAAGCCCTAGTTCCCACCTTTGAGCTTCAACAACTATATGAACATCTTTTCTTGAGATGGAGTGAATAACTATTTTTTTTTTATCATAATTGATATATTTACACTTTGTATTATGAGCCTTAGTGCTTAACTTTTTACGATAAACAAATTCAGATTCCCAAGTTTCAAGACAACACATTTACTGTTTGACTTGTTGAGGAACTGAGCAAAACCAAAGGTCCGGACTCCTGAGTGGATTTGAGATTATCACTGACTTCCTCAACAATTTGATTCAGTTTTCTGGTGAAATGTTTTAAATTAAACGTTTTTACACTTTCATTTTCTTCCCCACTCCCATGTTACCTAACCTAACCAAGGAAAAGCAAGGGAAAAAGAGAATCAATCAAGAAACCATGGAATCAAGAGATGGTGAAAAATCAGGATCGAGCTCTTGTGAGCATATATTACTCAAGGATAAAACAACTTGGTAAATAGGAGTTCATTCCACGTATCCTGGACACCAGGCAAACACCAATGGACACAATCCGCATAGCTAGCAGGATTGGCAAGCTTTTCAGGAGTCAATGAACCCCATTGCTTCTTGTAGATTGACGTATGAGCATCTCTGCGGTAGCTCGAAAGTTGGGTTATATTTAGAAAGGAGATTGGGTATTTGGATTTGCCGAATACTTCCCCAATTACTTGCATTATGCTTTTTCTAGTATCTGATCCCCAATACGTAGAGTTGTCAATCATTGTGGTTTCGTTATAGCAATTTAGCCCTGGTTTCCCACCCCAATCTATGCTCCTGCAGAATTTCGTTTTATCCAGAATCACAACTTTGTAAATGAAAAAGAAGCAAAAATACACGTACCTATCATGCGTTGGTGACATGCTGGTGAAGAAGACCCTTGTCTTATTGGGATTCATATTTTTTCTCACCCATCTCAACATGCTTTTCATTGCCATACGATAAGCGTCCTCAGTCGTCACCTCCACAGTATCTTTCACTTCATCTTCGAAAGACCCTTGCCTGCACATTATGACAAACAAATATATCTCAGTTTTGGCCTTGGATAATCCATCTTTTAAAGTTAAGAAATGAATATTTGTTGGAAAAAAGAAAGGAAGTTACAAGATCTTCATGTCGATTCCAGTCATCCACCACACGTAGGTGTTAAACACCAAAATGTCAACGCCTTTCCAATGCCGTCCGTGCTTGTTAATTGAACCTTTCCTTACCATCCTATCCGATACCCTATGAACAATGGCGTTATCTGAATTTGATTCAAGAAGAAATGGTGCCCAGTAGAACTCTATCGTCGCATTGTACTCCTACGCTCGAAGTAGAATGAAAATTTTCAGAGTAAAATTAACCAAACTTTTCGATTCAGTTAATTGAAAGGAATGAAAGCACAAGTCATAAACATTACTATGGCTACAAACCTTGGCAGTGAAGACCGTTAGTGAATCGAAGGTCTCCATGGACTTGGCTCCTTCGGGGATTAGTCTATGGAGAAGACAGATCATTGAGACATATTGGCCACGGTTCAATGAATCACCAACAAACATCATTCTCTTGTGTCTCAGTGTCTCCAGCATCAACGAGGCATTGAAACTGCGAGCAAAAATTTATAAATTTCCTATGTAGTATTTAATTCCTCAATTGAAATAGGAAGTATATATCAATCAAAAGTGGCTCTTCTCTCGTGTTCTTCTGCGTCACATAACTGAGTTTTTGTGGAAATGAAGGAGACTACCGTAAATAACTACCAAGCTACCAACGAATGACACATTTCTGATAATATCCAGTACACTCAGTGTAAGGAAATACCTGGGAAGATCACAACCATGGGGTTGCCATCTCCAAAACTGATAGTCCTTATCAGGCCTGCCATGCTCCTGACAAGTCAACTGTGGCTGTATGTACGGACACTCCGACTCGTCATAAAGCGGCCGATTCAACTCATCCCTCACCCACGTTCCAACGAACACGTCGCAACCTTCCGGTGTCCTCCCTATTGAAAATGGCAGTTTCTTCCACTTCTTCTCTAACCACCCCAAAACAAAACCCAACTCACTGAATCTCAAAATTTTTGAATCATAACTGTTCAAACATATCAAAACTATGGTGAATATGTATAAAGTAAAACTATCATTGATTAGATTTATGAGGTCAACTCACCTGCTCTTGAGGGTACTTCTACAACGTCGGGATCTAGGTCACCAAGGAGGCAGATGAAGTCTTCCCAATAGAGGATGGCAATGAAGATAATGAAAGCTAATAGACTGAAGATATATGGAGAAAGACGAGCCTTTCTCATCAGGATTGAGGACGAGGCTGACAGTGGTGGCTTCATATTTTCGTTTAGATTGTGCCAATAGGATTATTGATTGCACGTTAAATCTTAAGAGCTTCTTGGTGTTGAGTAGATATAGATGCTATTTAGGTCGGACGGTGAGGAAAAAAAAAAGGCGTGCAAGCAAAAGAAAAAACATACCCCGCGGTTTGATTTTGTGTTGTACAATCAGACCTGTATCTATGACCGCATTGCAGTTTATTAACTAACTGAATGATGGAAGATTATGATCATCTCCTCCACATTTATATATGCGGAGAGTTGTTGGGTACTTGTTTTGCCAAATGCCTCCATCACCATCTGAAATAACAGGTGGAGAGTCCAATGGTTCGATTTTGATTTTATCTTTTACTTGTCTTTCTTCCATAAGTGTTGTTTTTAAGGAACAATTAGCAGTTAGGAATTGTTTCCATTCCATCAATTTAGAAGGTTAACCAATTTTAGTTTAAACTGCATTATTAAAAAGAGAACTTTGGTTCCCACATATTGTATCTGGTTTGTAGTTGGAGTATCTTGTATTGGTGGTACATCGATAGAGGGAGAGAGTGAAAGGAAACAATCTTGGAACGAAGATGAGGTAACAATGAATAAATAATTGCAGTGGTACGGGACAGCATAAAATCTATCAAGATTTTCTGTCTATTTTTCTTGTTTCTATCTTGACCCATTGAATCTCAATCATCTATTTATGTGAAACTTACGTAAATAAAAAACTGAAATTCAATAAGACAAGATAGGGCCAGAAAAAATGAACGCAGTATCTATCCACGCATAAAATTGAGCAGGAAGAGACTTACCTTAGAAGCAAAGGGTGTGCTCAGTGTTTGCCTATCATTATCTCCGCTCTTCTTTATGCATTACATGTATGTACCGTAAGGGTTAGGTATCGTAGAATAGACATTGAAATAAATTATATTGTCCCAACTTCCAAATATTTGTATCTTAGATTAATTTACAAAGATAAAAGTTCAAATATATACTTTAATTATAATCACAATAAAAAATGAGAATACGTCAACATCAATCATGATGATTCTGAGAGAAGGTGAAGAATCTGGCCTTCTTTATATAAAATGTTTAGGTGAAAATTTGGTGATATTTCGGCTTCAAGTGGTTGTTGAAGGAGTTAGTGAAAGCCGTGGCCCGTGGGTCGCACTAGAGGCTCTAGAAACATTTTGATTTGAGGAGTGGTTGAGTTGTACTTCACAACATATAATTGTAATATAGTTGAGTGCATTTAAATTTTTATTCAAGAAATAGTAAGTAGAGTTATTCTTTATTATCTAGAATAGCATAATGCTTCAATGGTTTTTCTGTTGTTGTTCATACCAATTATACACAAATAGAATAAGCAACGCATTCGAGTAAAACAGTTTAGACTTGAAACCTGTCAATCCTATATCATTTTAATAAATTATTTAGCTATAACTTTAAGACCACAAAACTAGGTTAATAATACTAAGTATTGGCCTAAAACATAACAAAATATTGGTGGCTTTATATGTAGTCTTGTTCGGTTCTTACATTTGGGACAAACATCGCTTACAACCTATTACAGAGGCATAGCTTTAGCTTGTCACTCAGCATCAGTTAGAAGTGAAAACCCTCTTGGAGAGTCTGTTCAACATGATAATAATATGACAGTGATAGTTGCGGTAGTGGATAATTAGCTTGTTTTAGTTGGAAGTAGCTTTAACCATTCGACAAAAAATGGTCTCCAAGTTTTGTTTATTCAATTGCTTGGGACAAGTGTCTCTGTCAACTAGGCTTTCTTAACCGCCCATTACTTTCACCTGCTATGCTAAGCTTTCCTCTCCTCAACAACTAACGGCTCATTCACCTTGTAGTTTGTTATCAAAGGAACGTCCTCTTTCCAAACTAACCATAACTCCTGGCACCAGATTCTGGGACAAGAAAACGAACGACTAGAGCTGCCATTGGAGCTTATAAGGTAACATGTACCCTTCTTATCTGAGTTTTTAAACGTAAAATCCGTAGGCAAACCTCATCTCTTTATGTTCTTTTTTCTTAATTGATCTGTTGGTTGGTAAGTTGGAACACCTTTATATTTCGTTCTTACATTATATAAACTCGAACACAGTTGGCTTCACTTAGTGAAGTTCATAACCTGCATTTGTGGTTTCTTCGAAATGGTAGATATCATGGCTTATGTCCTGAATATAGATGACACTGAAGCTTCAAATTCGGTTCGAAACTTCAAATTGATTAAGCTTTAAATCAAGCTTGAAAGGTACAGCCCAGCTCAGCCCAAAATCTGATAATTTTGGTCTAAAACCTAGATTCCGGGTCAGGCCTGGACCTTGTCATGTATATATGTCCGTTTAACAGTAGCCTAAATTCCACATGTTTGGTTAAGACGAGAGAGGGAAACGAGGGAAATTTCAGATAGAAATTGTCTTGGGGATAGGATTAAGAAAAGAAGATCATGGAAGAAGGCAACTTCCCAAAGAACAGTATGTAAGTGCAGATTTAAGAACCAGAAAGAATGCTAAAAAAAGAAATGGTCAAGGCATCGAACTCTGCACAGAAAAAGCAATTAAATGAATGTTGCAAAACAGAAGAGGGGTATGCAAGTTTGTCACTTTCTAAATATTTTAAAACGAATAGAATGTGATCACAGAGGAAAGAACTCGAGCAAAAATGTGGAAAAGGCTGTAAATATGTCAACGAAAGAGTAGTTTTGCAAAGAATTTTGTAGATTTCAAGTTCTAAGTTGACAAGACAATTGAGATTATACCACCGGCCACTTGCCTGGAAATTTCACAGCTCTGAACTCTGATGTCTCAGTACTGATTTGTTAAATTGCTCAAAAATTGACAGCAGAATAGGAACTTCGATGTCCTTCAGAAGATCTTCTAACTTTCCTCACCAACGATGCAAAAGAACTCTGAGAAAATATTACATTAGTAAGAGGACTGCTACAACTTTTAACAAACAGGTATTTGGGAAAATTGTAATTGGAATACCTGTATTCTCTGAGGTACTCTGCCCCAAAATTCCAAGTTTGGTATTATCTGAAAGAACAAAGAACCGTAATTATTTAAAGTTCACAAGACAGTCAAGCACCACTAAGGGCCTCATTCATAGCTAGTTTTACTTGTCATCAGGAATTTCATTCAACAAAGTCAATGTACTATTTGCGAATCCATCAACATTTGTAAGCTACTCGACACTTAACAGAGGCATTACTTTGAACAGTTTGTATAAAAAGAATAAAAAGAAAATTATAATATACTAAATTATGCATGTTAATATCTCTACCGGAATTGACCCGTGATTACAATCTAAAACATGAAAAGGAGGTATTTTCATCGTGATGCCATCTACGTCAGAACATTGTTCCATAAGTTTGATAGCTGCTCGGAATTAGGAACATGCAGCAAACATATTATGAATCAAACATTTTAGGAAGATCACTAAGATTCCACAGAAAGGAATTTCTATGCCAAGTGCAAAACGATATGGATCTACAGTTCAATATTGTCAAATAATCAGAGTAGTTGATTGCATAAATGAAAAATCGAAAAAATTCATAATTCCACACCAAACAGTTCAAACTATGAGTTAAAGGGCCAGAGAGGGGAAACATACATCCCACCCGCGTATTCCAAGGAAGAAATACCGATAGACTGTTCCCACCAACAGATATGCTCCAAAAAGGCATAAGATACTGCAAAAGCAAGTGATTAGTCAAGCAAGCTGACTTCAAAACCATGAAATCATGACTTGATTGATGCGATCTATAACAAGGAAAAAGTAGAGATACACAAATAGAGTGACTCACATAAGGATTAAGATACTGAGCCAGCCCCATCCTCTCCCATGGACAGAAATTATTGTAGGACAACCAGAAGGATGCTTCAGTACAGTGGCCTGTCAGACAAACAAGCCCAAAATATTAAATGTAGAGCTCAGTAACTTCTTTTAACATTTCAATCGAAAATATTTATCCAATACGAAAGAAGCACTGAGAAGAAAGCACATCCATTTGAATCAATTTCCGTGTAAAAATGAATTTCAGAGACTCACATAATCACAGGTCCCTAATTTCTCCAGTGAGAGTGGCCCCTGTGAAACATGAATAAAGTCATGAGGCAAACTATGAAGTGGCTGGGTTCAGAAAAAGACTTTAAGCTTTTTAGACCGTTCTACGCAGGGCAAGGATAACTTAAGAAAAAACTCTCACCTGAACTCCATTTGAATCACAAAGGACAGAAACAGAGAGTGAACAATTCCCTGCAGGGGCCTTCCTTGACATCTTAACAACCACTCCCTTGCTAGGATTTTGATTTTCTGCAATGTTCCTCATTGAAAAGATCCAAATCAGTACTTACAGACACACTAAACATTCGAGACCAAGCTCCTACAGAACAGTGAATTCTGCATCACCAGGACAAACTACATGTAGTCTGCTCATCCCTGGTTCAACTAGGACTATTCTTCAAACCAATTAGCAAATGAAAAGAAAGTAATAGAAGTTCTTACCAATGACATTAATCACTGTGCTTGATGCATATCCAATAGTTTTGCAAACATCATAACCTGAAAACGTAACATAGATCTCATAGAAGTATATAAGGAAAGTTACAGCCCACTCAAACTATTTCAAAGACAGCTTAATTACTTTATGAATGAATAAATTAAGGGGGCAGAAGCCTAAAGAAGTATCCTTGTCATTCTCAAGGTTTGCTAACTACTTTTTCTAACTAAAGGTTTTCTGAATTCCCTTCCGCTTCAATTTCCTAATCCATAACCTTGATAAGGTATGCTTTCCATCCTCTTTCCTGAAGTTCGTTCTGCTTGGCCATATCAGGGGTTTAGATCATTCCAAACATCAGTCCTAGTTGTGGCAAAAGACAAGAGATCCATGATAGTGTCGATTCCATTGGTGTAAAAGAGGAACTAACACTCTTAAAGGATGGTTCCTAAATGTGGTAAATCATAGGAGATAGTCATATCCTGACAGATATAGATAAAAACCCATGCATGCTAATGTAACCATCCAACAAAAATAATAAGTTGTTTCCAACACCAAGGAATCAGAGTCTATATGTCGGCACACATCCAACTAACAAATATGATCCATCAAGCTGCCACCAACCATCTATTGACCTTAAAAGCTTAAGGCCCTTGTTTAATAGATAGAAAAAATAAATACATATAAACATCTGTATCTATAAGGAAACAATTCCCACACAAAGAATGGGTGCTTAAAAAATGCCAAAAAAAAACTGCATAGGACTACGTGAATCATGGAATCTCATAAGTTTAGTGGAATTGAGACAAAATTAAAAAAATTCGATAGATCACTTACCTCCTATGCTATGACCCATTAGTGCGCTACATTCCATTCCACAGTGTTTTGGGCCCCCACAGTCCTACAGGAAGGGTAATCAACCAACCATCGCAATTTTTAACTTGTATGTAGCAAAGACATAATTATCATTTGACAGACAGGACGCACAATCTACCATTTCGGTAGCATGGAAAAGAGCTGATGCACTCATTGACACACAGAATGGTTCGTGGAACAGGCAAAAACCATAACACCCTGCAATTCACAGGATACATGGAAGTGCCATGTTTATCCTGAATGAACTCTTTCACAAGTAGACTATGATACCCCTAAAACTTCTACCCAAGGAGGACTAGGCATGCTCTCGAAAGTGATTATGCAGAAAATAATCTTCCACTAAATGAAGAGCTGAAGAGCCCAGGTTCAACAAGGAAAATACAGTGTAGATTTTCCAATGCGGACACTTCCAATCTGTTAGATGATAATAGCTTGTCAAAGGAAAAGATGGTAGGACTTATTTACCATGCAGTCAAGACATCTGGGAGGGTAGTGATTAAAAATCATTCCATCGCATAGCTGCTCCATAAGTCAAATATGAAAAATTCAGGTCAATCAACTGTATACGCGCACATATGAAATTCATAGTTAGGTACATAAATACAAAGTAATAGCAAGGCCCGAGTTTTTACACAGCATCCCTTTTTAACCATTTTCAAAAATGATGCTAATAAATTTCAGTGTGTATGAGTTTGAATTGCATTCAAAGGCAAGACAGCTTATAGATTGCAAGTCAGTTGTAAACTCAACAAGAATGGTATGAAGTTTACAGGATAGGACTAAAGGCCAATTGAAGTTTAGTCTTCCAACCACAAGGAATAAAGTGGCTCTACATGCCATAAAAACTACTGAAAAAACGAAGAAATAAACCGTAACCTGATGGAGCCAACCTGAAACCAGAGAATAGTCTTATTTGCAGCCACCTGATAAAACCTACAGTAACAAAAACAGCAAATGCATGCAGAATATGGTGAATCATAATCTCATATTAATTTGTTTAAGGAAGTAGAACAGTGAGCAAAGAAAGCTGGATTTTATAATCTGAGGTTCTCTATTATTTTACTGTTCACTTGCAGAAGACGAATCAAGTATTTTCAATCAATCTAAAACAAATATCTGAATTCTGTTGGAAAGCTTCAACCTAGTATTATGAAATTTAACCGTTACTGCCCCTACCGAATCCCCAATCACTGACATATCCCCTCCTTCTCGGCAGAAAGAAGAGACAGGAAAACTCCACGTTTCCAATGCGGGCGGGGTGGCACTAATCTTTCAGTACAAGTAGAATCAGATTTCAAAACCGTTGTCGTGATTGGTTCACTATAAGGTTTGACGTCGACTTGAACTGAAATATCAACAAATGAAAGAACACAAGGACAATACAAACATCTTTCCACTTTAATCCCGATTACTAATGTTATTGTAAATATTACGGGACAAAAGCCAAATGAGAAAGAAAACATTATAAATGAGTAGCACACAAATCGGGAAGGAGAGAAAAAGAGCGTACCCATCTTCGCTGACCACACCGTGAGGATAAGTGGGAAGGCGAGAGGCCAAACTGAAGTTATAAAGCTTCGCACCATCATAAAAACTGTGTTCGCAGACTACAGCGACTGACCCAACTCGAAATAAAGTCGCGACCCATATAAACAACATCATAGCCAAGCATTGAGCCAAGTTTCTTGATAGTATCATTATTGCACGCGTGCAGATTTATTTTTCTCTTCAATTTCCTCAGCAAGTCATCATTGTACTCGAAAAGAAAGAAGAAGCCGCCCAAACGAATGAAAAAAACCCCTCGTAGATTCTGACTGCGGGCAGTGAAATTGTAGTGGGGCACGAGGGGGAAAAGGATACTAATACTCGTTTCCTGACTTTTTAGCTCTCTAGAGATTGCAAATACTTGGTTACTGGAGGCAACTACACTAGTTGATGTTTATCTAAACTAGAACTTAAAGTGATTAGTTATTTTACTGCTCATATTTGACAATACTGGAGTGTAGTTACCAGCTACTTACGGTTTCTAGAATGATAAGGAGTCGGCTATAGTAATTAACGTCTCACGATAAAACCACCGCGGAGATCGGAGCCGATTGATGGGATTCGGGCTGGGCCGAAGGTTACTGGATCTTACATATTTTCGTTCAAAGAATAAACAGGTGCAAACTTAGAAGCTGATAACTTGATATAGTTACAAAACTGAGTTTTTAAAGTAATGTTTTAAAAATTGAATCGGTGATTAAATCGGAGAAATAACTGATGCAAGGGTCAATGGTTCAATTGAAATTGAACGTGATTGAACCGATGACTAATAAATATATAAATTTTTATTTTATATTATATATATATATATAATTATTTTTAAACATATTATTTAATTATTTTTCTAACTTAAACCTTCAAACTTTAAAACATACAAGTTTTTTTTTAAGTTCACCAACATAATACAAAATAAGATAACAAAACTCACTAGTCATATTTCATCAAAAAGATTAAAAAAAGATCAATAATCATAATATTCATTCAAGTCAAAATC
>JANIPN010000217.1:42902338-42912837 GCA_027478595.1 Erythroxylum anguifugum | reverse complement strand
GCTTCATATGTGAATACATAGGTTACTTTGAAAGGCCCACTCCACCTTGATTTGAGCTTTCCTAGAACAACTTCAATCTCGAGTTATCTAATAAAACCGCATCTCCCACTTTGAACTCTTTCTTCTTAATATGAGAATCATGCCACTTTTTCACCTTTTCCTTGTATAATTTGACATTCTTATATGCATTTAGGTGATCGAGTTCGTTCAATTATAGGAGTCTTCACTCACCCGCTTGCTTCCAATCAACGTTTATAGCTTTTGTCACCCAGTATGTTCTATGCTCAAGTGCGACAGATAGATGGCACACTTTACTATACACAAGCCTAAAAGGAGTCATCTTGATCGGAGTTTTGAAGGTGGTTTGATAAGCCTACAAGGCATCATCCAACTTTAATGCTTAGTCCTTCCTTGAACTATTTACCATCTTCTACAATATTCGTTTTAGCTCATGGTTGATGACTTCCATTTGTCCGCTTATTTATGGGGGTATGAAATGGCTACACGATGGTGAACTCCATATTTTTTTTAAAAGAGCATCAAAAGATTTATTGCAAAAATGCGTTCCTCCATCACCAATTATCGCTCGTGGCACTCCAAACCTATTTAATAGTATTTTAATAAAATTCTGCACTACTTTGCAATCATTTGTTGGATTCGTCATGGCTTCAGCCCATCTTGACATATAGTCCACTTCATTGGGCCTTTAGTTGTTGTGGCTTCAGCCCATCTTGACACACAGTCCACTCCTACTAAAATATACATGTTTCCCATGCTCCATAACACAAATTTATATGTTTTGATTATCTTGTGTATGAAGACCCTTGAATTTTAGACTACTTTATATTATGAGTCGCGCAAGTTAGATAATTTGTGGTTTCAATTAGGTGGAAATTGTACAATGTGGATTATGGGCTTAAGGGGGACTATGTGGTTTTCCAAAATAAAAAATTATTAAAAAATACGCAAATTTTCACCCTAACAAATATTGGAAAAAATTTAACGGAGTTGGATGATTTAATCCAAAAAATGCACCTAATAATGTTATTTAGAATTCTGAACACTTATTATTATATAAATTCATGTGCCAAACTATTTTCCTAAGACTCAAAGTAACAAGTGTTCTAAAAAAGATTTATGTGTCTTTTGGTGCATAGATCATAAGATTTAGGTTTGCACATCCACCCATATTTTTCAAACAATAGTTACTTTGCTTAATATGAAAAGTAGCTATGTAGCCATGGGTTTTCTTGTCACTACTTTGGCTAAATTGTAAGGTGTTATTATTGTTGATGACCTAACCTATGTTTTTCCCGAGTATTTAAATCATATGCATTTGAGGTGAGCTAAGATCTTAGAGGTCCATGCTATCAAACGCAAGATATCAGTTTGAAATCAAAAGTTAAAAATAGGATAGGTCGGCCAATTTCGAGTTCCACACAACAAATCCAACAAAGCTTATCAAGTAAGAAATGTGAGGAGGAAGAAAAGGAAGGTTAGGAGAAAGTGCTTAACAAAATGGAAGAAAATAATAAATGCTTAGACGGTCATTTGGACACTATGGAGACATAACTGAAGGAGGTCATGCGCCATCCACATCAATAGTGGTATCAAAGGAAGAAATTGCTTAAATATTTTCTTGTCCAAGCTGCCCAAGTTCCATCTCCAATACCATCACCACCCAAATCACCATAAGTTTTCTTGCTCTTACTTTTTATTTACTGTATTTATCTTTATTTGTTTTGTTTGTTTACCATATTGAGGACAACGTGTTGTTCAAGTGTAGGGATGTTTACCATATTGAGGACAACGTGTTGTTCAAATGTGAACATTTTATTGCATGATTTGAGCATGGTGTGAATCTGTCAATGGCATGAATTGAATGGAATTGGCTTACCTTTGAACATGGTCATTTAAATTGTAAAAGCATATTAAGTTGTGAATTTGTTGTTTTAAGTGTCTTTAGGATAAGTATGCATGCTAATTAGGATATAACACCTATTATTTCACTTTATGACATTTATTTGGATACATTTATAATTGCATTCATTTAAATTGGTAGATATAATGAGTACCTTTTAATGAGAGTGATTAACTAAGAAGAAATGAAGTAGGCTAAAAATTTATAAAAATGTTAAATAAAATTCCTATTCTGCTAGCCCTTTTTTAAGAAAATTAGGTTAAGAAAAAAGTTGGTAGCCAATTGAGAGTTGTGATATAGCTGAGTAACTAGGTAAATTCATGACAAAATGTTTATCTTCGTATTAAAAGGCTACAATGACATTTCACCAAGCTAAATAAATCCATACTAGGGATTCTTTTTTATATATTTTGTTAAACTTTATTCTTGTTAAATTCAATAGATATGTCAATGCTTTGTGATGTTTGTTATGCTTATATTTGGTAACAAATTGAGAGATTAAATCAAGTCATATGTGTTAAGGTTCACAACAAGAGTTGGTAACTTACTAGACCTATAAAAATCAAATTAATAAACAATTGAAGATATATTTTAATTATCAATTAATTACCCTTAGGATTGCTTCAAATGCAACTAAATAGTTACGAGTAGTTTATTGAATCAATAGGTTGCAATTATATTATTATCAATTTCAATTTCAATTGGGATTAATTGATTAAATTGAGAGAGAGAGAGAGTAATCAAAACCTTAGGATATTTAGGATTAATTATAATTTGAATCAACAAGAAAAAAGGGAAGACAAAGCAAGGATATAATAATTTCTAAGGTTCCATCATTGATTTGCTTTATTCTTATTACTAGTTCAATTATCTAGTTAATCAATTGTTTAGTTTTATTAGTTGTTTTAATTTTAATTATTTATTTTAATTCAATTCACAATCTTTATTACCTTATACAAATTGCATTCAAGTTGTTAGATGACTCATTAATCCTTGTAGGAACAATACCTTTTATACTACGAGATACGATCTGTATACTTGTAGTATGAAAGTTTTAATATAAAACTGACATCACCACACTCGTAGCAACATTGTGATAATTCAAATCTTCCATTTGTTAGAGCATAGTTGACATGTCCTTATCATGGTGTAAGCTTAAATCCTTCAAGCTTCTCATCAACTTATTATGAAATTTGTAAAAACATAAATATTACTCTATGTCCTTTATTAAAGATGGCAATGGGTCAGGTGACTTTATGTTTTTTATATTTAAAAAAACATCATTTTTTTAAATGACGTCGTTTTATATCTTTCCGTCTGGCCACAGGATGGGATGGGCCAGCAGGGATAGCTTTGGTCTAAGCCTAGCCCGTGGCTCGATTGGGCTAAGCAATCTCAGCCTATGGCCTGGTCAACTCGGGGTAAAGACGGGTAGGGCCGAGCCAGGCCTAGGGATGGCAATGGATTAACCCATGGGCCTAAATTCAAGTGTTTTAATAGGTCGACCCTTGGACCAAATCAGGCCTAGACCAATTCGAGGCCTAGCTTTTCTACTTAGAAGAGTTAGGCCTAGGCCTAGGAAATTCAAGCTCAGATTCAATTAAAAGAAAAGACATTTTACACTTGAAATTTTAAAAAAATTATTTTAAAAAACTTACGAGATCGACCCATGGGCCAGTCTATTGCCATCTCTAGCTCGACCGGGTCGGGTGAGCTAGGCCACATTTGTCATCCCTATCCTTTATCTTTAGAAACTCCTTTTAGGACTAGCATGCTCAGTTCATCAACACCCATATATATTTATTATCGTGTCTTTTCGACACCCTACTATAATGGAATTCAAATTTTACCAAAATCTACAAAATATTGGGCATCTTTAACAATGACATGTAACATAATACATAAGAAGATGATTATAAATGGAAATATGTACAATAGAAATACTAAATAAGATGAACTAAGAAAAAGTGCGACCGAGTAAAGTATATGTTATAGTGTTAATTACAAAAAACACAACTGAGTAAAGTATATTTAATTCACTACAATAATATAAGGTTAATTACAAAATCACAATAATGAAGGAAAAATAGAAAATGACAAAGAGTCAAGAATTGAAATGATTATTTCCTTCAAAGAGGATTCTTTCGTAGTGCAAAATGTTTATATTGAATTAGAGTTACAAATGAATATTTAGAAAATGATACATATTCCAAGAGAAAAAAGAGAAGAAAAACTAGGCAATCTCAATTTGGGACAATTATAGTGTACAAATGTTTATACTTGACATTAACTACCTTTACTTAACGTATGTTTTTCATTGCTATAAGGTGACATGTTATCTTAAGGAAATCGAGTGAACATCAATACATGGTTGACATCTTAATTCCAGATGTATTTAGTTTTGAATAGAAATTGAGAATTAAATTTAACCTAAAGAAAAATTGAGACTTAAATTCATCAAAAGATACAAAGTTACAATTACTGGTAAGGAAAAGACAAACAATTTGCCTTCTGTTGTGAAACATTTATTGCAGCTACTAGTATAAACACAAACATAAACACAACGAAGAAAGGTCAGAACTTGAGTATGGTAGAATATTATCCTCTCAATCCTAATTATATAGCATGGTAGAATATTAGAAACAATCTTCACGAAAACATTTTAAATTTTTGCAAAGTTTAAGCGTTAAGCCAAATAAACTAAGCACATACAGATAGATAAATCAATAACTATCTAAAATCATCATGTTCTAAACATAATTCATAAGTCAAATACATATGAAGCACTTCCCGGTTTTCCTGTAATGAAATAAGAAACATTTTTTTCTTGATTCGAGGAAACCCCTTAGGCGGGTCAAGTGGGCACACCTCTCCGAGGGCCCAACTGGTGCACTATCCCATGGGCGGGCCAAGCGGTTGCACCTCATCATTGAGGGCCCAACTAGTTCTCCACCTATAGGTGAAACCTCGGCTGCCCCAGGCTCTTACAAGAGGGGCTAGCATGGAATTGAACTTGGGACCTAACTGAAGCCAAGCCCCGCTCTCAACCATCGAGTCACTTCCTTTGAGGGCGAACTAAGAACATAAAAACAAAAAAAAAGGAATTTGGGTACAAAAACTTAGAAAACATGACAAAAGTATAATCAAGACACACCTCTTTTTGTCAGTGCATTATCCTCCAAAATTGTAATTTTTTGTAATGCGATAAAGAAGAATGGTGCGATAGATTTTGTAATGCGAGAAAGAGTGAAGAATGGTGGGTGGCAGAAAAAGATTGGTGCTACAACGAAGAAAAGTGTAACACAATTTATGAAGAGGAGAAGCAAAAAAGGGGTAAGATTAGTGCGACAATGAAAAAGGTATGTGATAGGGAAGAAAAGGTTCGATAGACAATGGTGTGCAGGTAAGAATCTAAATCCCACATTAATTTAAGGTTTTAACCCTTTTCTTTTAATTTTCTTTAATTTCACGTAATTAGTTTAATTAAGTTTAACCTGTACAATTTAATACAGTTGTAATCATTTAGATTTATGTCTTATATGGCTTTCCACGTAAGAAACATTAATGTGCTAGATTTGGAAAAAAAAAGTTAAAAGTTTTGGTATTTAATTGTCACTTTTAAAAGTTTAAGTTGTAATTGCAAATTTTAGTAAATTTTTGTTTTGTAGTTAACCTTAGAAATTACTATATTTTAATACTACTTATGATTTGTTCTCTGAGGATGGTTCAATCGATAGTATTTAAATATAATGTGAAATATATGAAAATAGTTTAAGTAAAATTAATAAATGATTTGATGCTCTAAAGTAATTAGAGATAATATTCTATCATTCTTGATTAATAGTAATTTAAAAAAATTGATCAGAATAAATTGAGACTTGGAAATTTTTATGTTCAAATATCAATTGTAAATAAGTTACCAATTAACAATAAGGAATATGGTTACATTTAAATAAAGTAGATACTAATTTTATATTCTATATCTAATTAGAATATTGGATAACAAAAAGATTAAATTATATACAATATAATCATGTATAGACATGTTAAGTCAAACTACTTCAATATTCTTATTATTATATGGTTATGATATATTGCTAGATGACAAGCTTCGTCTATTATTACAAATTATTTATTAGAAAATTAAAAAAATAAAAGGAGCTATACTTATTCTAATTTTAATTATGAATTATAATTATAATATATAGTTATTATCAATATGTTAAGAATCTAAATGGTTACACATAAAAAGCATTAAAAAGAGAAATTTTAATTAATAAATTGGACTTAATTATGAAGTTTAAGACACTTTAGAGATGAAATATGAAACATTAACTTATATTATAATTAGGAATTTAATTTTAATTAAATTTTAGAGAAATTCTAATCTTTCTTTGAAAAAGAAAAAGACTGTTAGCACTCTTAATCCTTTTCAAAAGTCAATTTCTCTTTCTTTAATTCGTGGGATACCATTTATTTCGAAGCCACACATTTGACAACATAGTCAAATAAGAAAAAGTTCTTGCAGAATATCGATTCAGGTTTTGTCTCTAGCTTTTTTATTTGCTAATTCATATTTGCACTCTTGATTAATTTTCCAAAAGAAACACACAAAGCAGATGAATGTGCCAAATTCTCGATTAGATCAATAAAAATCTTGACAAGCCATTTTACTTGTTGCTAAATGCTAGAATATAAATTGAGCATCGGTGAGTTACACAAGCAGTGGTCTTATTTGGGCTTAAGGAGTTACATAAGCAGCGGTCTTATTTGGGCTAAGAAGACATTGAGCATACTCACGGAGTTACACAAGCAGCGGTCTTATTTGGGCTAAAGATGACATTGAGCATACATACTCACGGAGTTACATAAGCATTGGTCTTATGAAGACATTGAGCATACATACTCACGGAAACACCCATCTGAAGTCTCTGTTGGTAAATGTTAAACTTGAGCATCCGAAGCTCACAATGGTATAGCATCCCATTTCAGTCCCTTAGTAAATACCTGATGAGCGAGGCTACACATATGTTAACAGCAGTTGAAGACACTACCAGTACCTGCCTATTGTCCTTTTGCTTCAAGAGCTAGAATTGGATCTATGATCCTTCCAGTATGTCTCCAGTAGCTTCCAACGGTCCCTATAACATGAGTTTCATCAGGAGTCCGGCTCCTTAACCGTCTCGGAGCATGTGATGAAGAAAGGTGTTTGAGTTTTTCTACTGTCAGCACACTTAATACGGGCTTATCGTCTCCGCTTCTTGTGGACCTTGCCTCGAGGGATGGAGAATTCCCCACAGAATTTGGACTGGTCCTGGAAATTGGAGTTGAAACCAACCAGCTAGACAAGCTAGTATCCACTGCAACTTCCTCATCTCTGAAGCTCTTCACTTTGGTTTCTGCTTTAACATTCTTTGTGCATTCCTTAAAACTAGGACCAGGGCTAATTTCTTCACCAAAACCCTGTTCCACTTTCATATTCTCCTTGTCTTCGCCCTGCAATACTATGGTTGCTCTTGCTTTGACTGTTTTCAGCTTGGTTAGATTTTCCGCTGGTGTCAACACCGAATTAGCATCCCCGTTTATTGCTTCAGAATTCCGTTCACGGTCAGATCCAGATGCCTTCTGTTCAGTATTGTGTGAGCTACATTTGAGTACTGAACTTGTGACCTCCTTTTCATCCATTTCAGCATCCCACTCATGCTTTCTTGACTCGATGGACAAAGAAAATAACGACTCGGATGATTCTTTTGGAACCATTCCTTGACCGTTACCACTTACGTTGTCCTTTTCACCTCCGTTATTATCATCTGAATTGTTATGCTCTCGAACCATTCCTTGACCGTCACCACCCACATTGTCCTGCTCACCTCCGTTATTATCATCTAAGTTGCTATGCTCTTGAACCATTCCTTGACCGCCGGCACCCAGATTGTCCTTTTCACCTCCATTATTATCATCTAAATTGCTATGCTCCAGTTCCAAATCCCTATACTCTTGATTGGTACGATCTTTGTGCCTCTCATCCTCAGAATCTGATGAAAACTTAAAGTTGATCGACTCTGAAACTGACTGGTTGTCCTTTGCTGGTTCTTCTCTGCCTTCACACTCCTTTGTCTCACCCTTATCTACTTTATGACGAGTGGCTTTATCAGTAATTCCCCCAGTAGATATACCTTCATAGCTCTTTACAGTGAGATGAAAAGTCACCTTCTTTTTCCCACTGAAGCTCAATAGGTCGTCGAGTCTTCTCCTAAAAATTACTTGAAACCAATGGTAAGCATACATTTTAAGAAAAATAACAAAATCGCTTAAGACCTGCAAGTCAAACAGAGATACAAGCTGAATAACACGAAAATTTGGAAACTTAAGCTAGTAACAAAAACAGCTTACTTGGATTTTGTAGATGGCTTTCCGGGTTCTGTAACAAGTTCCTGCTTTGTGGATTCACAGAATTGCGGAACTTTAGCACAAGCTTCATCAATCTGCAACAAACCACAAAATGATGCAAACAAAAATAACTGGCAGCCAATAAAATAATAAAGATTGGGATTGGGAATGGACTTACATGGTCCTCAGGAGGAAGAGTTGCACCCACCAAATGCACGCGTTTCCTATGCTTACAAGCACCAAAGCAAGATACAAAGCAGCCCATCATTTGTGAAAAGGAAGAGTTGTTTTAGTGTCATAAGAAGGATTTTTGAAAAAATGAAGCCTAGTTTAGAAAATAGTCTCTCTCCATAGACACATGGAGAAGAAAGCATGAATTGAATGAAGTCAAAGGAGAATCTAAATGGGGGGTGGGGGGGTTTGTTTTCGGAGGATGGCTAGGAGACAGCATGGGGAGCGAAAGATTGGGGTCGGCATTTTGGTTAGGGGGATGGAGAGGGAATGGAGATTTCGAATTAGGGCTCAGTGGTAGGGTGGGCAAGGGAGAACGAGGGTGACCGGGGAACGAAGAAGACGAAGCCATGGAGAGGAAGACGGTCACACGAGGATCTCCGGCGTTAGGGATCCTCCGCTCGCCTGAACGCTCTCATTCCAGGCGCAATATTCAATTAAGTGCTTTCCTCAACAAGGAAATATAAAAACTCATTTCTACTAGCATATCAAAGATTGATGTCTCTCTAGTTGCTGAAGTAATTAGAATAGGAAAAGGTGAAGAAGTGGAAATGGAGGCAAGATAAGCACTACTGCTACAAGCTAACCTAACTACTAAGTATTTGTAACACTAATGCAAATGCAGATGTTTCCCGATTGTGACCTTACTTAACAACTTATTGGAACTTTTTATGCTCTATCTCACTCTAATGTCATCTTTGGTGTTTGATTCTTCTTTAGCAAAAGATAGTTATATCTATGGTCTTTAATTATTTAACTAAAAATAAAATCACTTCTTTAAGTTATTATACAATACCAATATCCATATTCACTTTAAGTTATTATACAATACCAATATCCATTGACATAGAATATGGATTAATTATATGGTGCTTCATGTTAACAATGTTAATGATAGAGTTAACAAAGTGTTATAATTGTAAAAAACTAAAACTTTTGAGCATTTGATTATCATAGTTTACAAGTTTGTTAGTATTGCAAAATTGAATAAGGTTTCATATTTAAAATATAATTTACTTAATTTTATATACGGCATGTCGTGTGTACTAAGTTAATTGAGTTCCTTAATAGGGACTAATGTTAGTTTATATTTAATACAAAAATAAAAGTTGCGTATTAATGTGTTTAATGTTTACAAAATAAAGTATGGACTAGTGTTGATAATATCATTGAAGTTGTAAATTACAAATATATTTTCCTTAAAAGAAATAATTCCTATCATTTTAGAATAATTCACCGTATTGCCATGTGGTGGATTCTAACTTGTCTTCACTTGCATTCGATTCAAATATTGGAATTGTGCCTTTGAAGTTGAAGTCATGTCTACTAATAATTTCCAAATTTAGTTCAAAAGCAATAAATGACCTTATTCTGTTCTCTTCCAAATTACTTATTCATAAAGCCGTTTGGTTGTGGTGTCTTTTTATACGTCATTACAAGTGCTTATGTGTCTTTTTATACGTCATTACAAGTGCTTACCTTGCGCTTCTCCGTTTCATCATGCGTAACTTGTTTGGAGGTAAAAAGTACCAATTTAGCAAGACATGTTAAGTTGAATGAAAATCTAGACAACAATTTATTTTGGTTCAAATTGGAAGGGTATAATGACTTTGACTTAGTTTACGGTCTAGGTATTGATCCCATTACTCTCTTTTTGCTCATGTTCTCTTTGATCTAGTGCAAATCAAATATAACTACCTATAGGTTTCAATCAACTCTATGCAAACTTTGAAATAACATCATATCCTCCCCATCATCGAAATAAATTTTAAATCACATAATATCCATCAATATTCCATCTTCCTCCACAAGGATAAACTTACCATTGATCTTATCAAATATCATAACCCTTCATCATCCATTACTACTTCGAAACCTGGTTTGTAAAATATATCATGCCTTATCTGCAGTTACAAAACTTTCAAAACCTGGTTCGTAAAAGTCGAAGTGTAGTACT
>JANIPN010000217.1:42807014-42834856 GCA_027478595.1 Erythroxylum anguifugum | reverse complement strand
ATCTTAACACCAAACTCAAAATCATAATGTAGAGAGAGATGAGACAAAATTTACCTAAACCTTCCTTTGATGATATCCTCAAATCCTTTGAGATTTTCTTAAATCTAATGAAAGATTTGAGTTCCTTGACCCCAAATTAGCTTAAAACACCTTGATTGAGGTTGAAGAATAAAAAACTTGGTGGAAAATAGGTGATGGTAGAAAGTTGCTTTTTTCTTTCGTCTCTTCTCCTTTCTTCTCCCTTCTTTTAATTAAAACAAAGTGTTTTAAGCCTTTACTAATGGGATGCAGGACCTTACATAGAGAAGGGTCTAGAATATTAACCCTTCATTGACCAAAATATGGTGAAGTTACCTTTTTGCCCTTAGCTTAATTTTACCCTCCAAACTTTCCTAAATTTACAATTAAGCCCAAAGTTTAGGAATCTCCAAAAATTTTATTTTTATTTTGGTCCTTGGACTTTTGAGAATTATAATTAAGCCCCTTAACTTTATAAAATTACACATTGCTCCTTCAAAAATTGAGAAATTACGTTTAAGTCCAACTTTTGACAATTTGCAAATAAGCCCTTATATACATCAACTTTTCCAATTAAGCTTTCTAAGTGTCCCATGAGTCTATAAATCATGTCTAATCACCTCTAAGGCATTAGAATTCATTTAATTTAACCACCATGGTCATATCCATCCAATGGACTTGGTTTTGTCCACTTAAAAACTCATCTGTCGGAAATCTCCAAGATCCCGCATTACTGATGAATTCCAAGTTCATGTAAGGGCATATAATATTATCAATCATTAACAGATACACCCAAATGATTTAAACACATCTTTGAACTCATATACAACCATATGTATATATCAATATACAGTAGTATCTCTAAATACAGTACAACACAAAAGGGCTTCGAAAGTCCAGCGTTACAATATACCCATTTGCATCCAATTGCCTTCTTTCCTTTTGGGAGACTAGCTAACTTCCACGTCTGATTCTTATGAAGGCAATGTATTTCTTCATTCATGGATATCTTCCACTTATCTTCTTCTGAACTTCAGACTGCTTCCTTATAAGTGGTAGGAATGTCATCAATTTCGATTAGAGATGCATAAGTCACCATATTAACATAACGAGCAGGTACTTAAATGTTCCTTTTTAGGTTTCCCAATGCAATTGGTAATTGTTGTCATGAAGGTTCTTAAGTTGGAACCTCTTCTTCATCTGGCTCCTCTTCTACTACAGGAGTTTCTACATCTGCTTCATCATTTGCTAGGGTAATTATTATTGCTTCAAACTCCACCTGTTTTGGAGTATCGTCTGTCTACTTAACATTTTCAGTTGTCACCTTTCTTAACATGGTAGATTCGTCAAAGGTAACATCCCTGCTGAAAATTATTTTCTTTGAGTCTAGGCACCAAAGATGATATCCTTTCACACCAGAGGTGAACCCCATAAAAATTGCTTTTTTTGCACGTAGATCCAACTTTGACTCCTTAACATGATAGTAAACAGTGGAACCAAACACATGTAAGGAATCATAATCTATAGCTAGTTTTCCAAACCATTTTTTCAAAGGTGTTTTTACCACCAATAGCAGTTGATGGAAGGTGATTAATGAGATGGCTAGCATATGTAATAGCCTCAGCTCAAAATTCTCTGCCTAACCTAGCATTAGACAACATACGCCAAACTTTCTCCAACAATGTCCGATTAATATGTTCTGCCAACCCATTTTGTTGTGGTGTATCTGTAACTGTGAAGTGTCTAACAATACCTTCATCTTCGTAGACTTTTAAAAATGGATCACTTTTGTACTCCCCACCATTATCTGTAAGGAGACGTTTGATCCTTCTACCTGTTTGAATTTCCACCATCTTCTTCCATTTGAGCAGAACTCCTAGCACTTCATCCTTCGTCTTTATAGTATACACCCATACTCTTCTGAAAAAATCATCAATAAAGGTCACATAATGGTGTTTGCTTCCCAAAAAAGTTGTTTTGGAAGGTCCCTACACGTCAGAGTGCACATAATCTAAAATAATCTTTGTATCATGGATTGTAGTGTTGAATTTCACTCTTGTCTGCTTCCCTTTGACATAATGTTCACATAAGTCTAATGCAGCCCTGAACTCCTTTCAACAATTCTTGATTTACTAATATTTTCAAAGATTTTTCACTTGCATATCCGAAGCACATATGCCACAACCTAGCTACTTCTAGCTCTTGATCATCATTAAAAGCTATTGATGTTGTTCCAATAACTGTATTACCTTGGTAATAATACAGGTTATTATTTCTTCAAATTCCTTTCATTACCATTAGTGCACTAGAGATGACTTTCATTACTCCATTTGCTGCATTTATACTGTATCCTTTGATTCTAAGACTCCCACAGAAATGAGATTCTTCGTCAAACTTGGCACATATCTGACATCTGTCAAAGTCCTGGTTGTTCCATTATGATTCCTTAAGCAAATTGAACCAATCCCATTTATGGTGTAGGGATTGTCATTTGCTGTGTAGATAATTCCACCTTCTAGCTCTCTAAAATCAGAGAACCATTCTCGATTGGGACACATCTGATGGCTATAGCCTAAATCAAGCAGCCATGTACTAAAACGACTTATTAAGGATGTAACAACCAATGAAAAATCTAAGTTTGTATCTTCACACTTAATAACATTCAAATTTTCAACAGCCTTTCTTTTATCAGGTTTGTTTTTATTCTTCAGCTTTGGACAATCCTTTTTTCAGTGCCATTTTTTCCGATAAAAGACACATTCATCTTTACTCAATTAGAACCTCGACTTTGATCTCCATTTATTTCCTTTAATTTGGCTCTGTGAACGGCCTCTGACTACTAAAGCTTCTACTACTCCACTTGTACATTCTTCCTTTGTCTTCCTTCTCAATTCATGAATGTACAAAGCAACTGTAACTTAGTTCTGTAACTTCACTAAGAGACACATCAACCTTCCCATGAAGTAGAGTAGTTTTAATAAACTCAAACTCCTCAAAAATGGATCCTAACAACATCAAAGTCAGATCTTCATCTTCAAATGTCACATCCAAATTCATTAAATTAGTAACTAACTAATTAAAACTGGTGACGTGATCATTTATAGTGGTACCCGAGACATAAGAGAAATGAAACAATCTCTTCTTCATATGAAACTTATTTTGACTGGTTTTCTTCAGGAATTTCTCTTCTAACGCATTCCAAACTCCTAAAAAATGGATCCTAACAACATCAAAGTCAGATCTTCATCTTCAAATGTCATATCCAAATTCATTAAATTAGTAACTAACTAATTAAAACTGGTGACGTGATCATTTATAGTGGTACCCGAGACATAAGAGAAACGAAATAGTCTCTTCTTCATATGAAACTTATTTTGACTGCTTTTCTTCATGAATTTCTCTTCTAACGCATTCCATAATTTAGATGCAGAAGTTTCTTTCGAGAAAGCATACTTTTGCTCTCTGGAAAGATACAATCGAATTGTATCATATGCCAAATGATTTATAGTCTTCTAATCTTTCTCCTTAACATCATCTGGTTTTTTTCTTTAATAGCAATGTCAAAATCTTGTTGAAAAAGAGTGTTTTGAACCTCACTTTGCTACATGCCGAAATGACCCGTACCATCAAAAATCGCCACCGCAAATCTCACATTTGTCATAACAGTCGTTCCTTGAATAGACGAGATAGAAGTTGTCAACGTGGTTATTGCAATTTATCTCTTATTTCTGTCATCTCTGCTACAATTTCTATTCAATAGCTGTCAATGTAAAATGCCAATAGCCTAAGGAAAAATCTTTTTTGATGCGGAAGATCAGATCACGCTACAACCACAAAACATACTAAGAAAAAACCTTGGCTCTGATACAAATTGTTGTGAAACTTGGGTTAATCTCCACTAATAATAACAAATTCACCTTGAGCACTATTGCCTAGGTGAATAGAGTGTGTACAATTGTACTCAAAAATCACACCAGATAAATTCCCAAGAAAGTTTGAAGGGGTCACAAACGGTCCTACTTAAAACTCACCCTCCTAGACAGAATTTTCCTAGACATATAATTTAATAACACAATAATTTACTACAACTATACCCAACAATAGATATTTAATAGACAAATAAAGAACACCAGAATTGAACGAGATTCAGCTAGTTATGTCTACTTCGTCGGACACTATTAAATTGATATTTCACTATTTTCAGGAAATAATACAAGTGAAATACTACAAAAGAGAGAAGAAAATTTTGACCTATGGAAAGACAATTTTTGGGATGATTTTTAACTAAAGATGGGAGGCTCGTATTATGATTTGAGGAACCTCTACCATTCCCACATATTTTCCATGTGAGATCGTGGAATGAGCTAAAATTATTTGACCACTCAACAATATCTCCCACAAATCTTAACGAGCTTTATGTTGGTTTACTATTGTCGCTTTATCCTATCACTTGTCTGCCTAAGTTTGTAGTCCTTAATGATGAAAAAATCGTGATTCTTGCATCTTAAATAACTGCTGGATTATCATGCCATATAAGAAAGTTTCTATTTTCTTCGTAACTTTGATTCTGCAGGTAATAATGACCTTAAAAAAATCTAATCTGTCACTTTATAGTATAGAAGAATCACTGTTTTATTGTAAAAAAGATTTAAAATGCACCAAAAGTAAAAAGAAAGTAAAAAATATTATATAAAGAGAAAATATTGTTGACATAGATAAATTTAATTAAATGATACGATTTTATTTAATATTTTAAAGATTAAGGAACTAAAATAATTCTATTTAAAATTAAAATAATATTATTTTAAACATTATATATAAGTTTAAAAACCATTCAACATTATTTAATGTCAAATGATGTTATTTTGAGTATTGGATACGTTGCCCAAAAATTTAATTATCAGATGAAAATTAGAAGAGGTGGAGTTGTTCATGCTATATAAGGGATTATTAGGAAAGGAACGCAAATTCTGTTCAAATAATTGGTCAGAACTATTTAATAAGGAAAGTAAATCCAAGAACAAAGTTGACCACCACCACCAACCAATTGTTCAAGATCCGAATACTCTCTATTTATTTTTTTTTGGAGTTATATACAATATAAAAACTTCATATGGTAAGTTTAAAAATGATTATAAAATTTATTTTGAAATTTTCATAAGATAGATAGCATAAATTCAGCTTTAAACAAAACTTTAAAGGTCTTTTTTTTTTCGGTTGCTCACGAGGTGTCATAGGCGGGTCCCAACTATGAGAAGACATCTTTAAGCCATCCACACCCAGACTAATCCTTGCTCGAGCCGGGTAAGACCCTTGCGGGAGGCAAAACTCTAGCCCTAAGTTTTAAACGGCTGCATACATGAGGGGGTTCGAACTCATGACCTCACTTAAGCCAGAAGAGTCCCTTACCAACACTTTAAAGGTCTTTAAAAAGCTTTATTTTTGACGGAACAAAAACAGAACGTAGCCCCAACATTTTGGTAAGTCACTCAGAAATGAAAATTTGGTTAATGACTTTCCCTTCATTAGTCTATTTATATCACAATTGTCTCCTTGTTTACTGCAAAACATGAACTATCATAAGCGATGACCCTAAATTAAGGCTTTATATCAAACCAAGTACATACCATAATCATTTCTCCGGTATTCAGTATTCACATTGACTAGCCGTCCCACCAGTCTCCTTCCACTTCACTCCCAACTCATGTGGCCCGGATGGTTAAAATCGCCCAGAAGGATTCAACCCGAGACACCACCATCACCAAATTCTTCTTCTTCGAGGTTTTCTTTCTCTTCCTTCAAAGACATCGAGACCATTTTAACTGGCGACTCTGGTCTCCAATCCGGGTCACCCCCCGAATCCCCGAAAGCACCCGTTTTCCATCGCCTCCACGTCTCCGCCTCTCTCCTCGGCCACCGTCCTGCACCGTTATCGTCGAGCAGGTCTTCCGTTTCACCACCCCTCGACGACAATCAACCCATTGTCGTATACACAACAAGCCTCCGCATTATCCGCAAGACGTACGAGGATTGCAGGGCGGTCAGGTCAATCCTGCGTGGATTTCGCGTGCCGATCGATGAACGAGATTTGTCGATGGATGAGAAGTACATTGCGGAGCTGCAGCGGATCATGGGGTCGGAGAAACTGTCATTGCCTGTGGTTTTTGTAGGAGGGAAATATATTGGCGGGGCCGAGGAGTTGCGAACGTTGTACGAGAGTGGAGAACTGAAGAAGCTGATTGGTAGATTGCCCTTATCAGACAGCTTCGTTGGCGGCGTATGTGGAGGTATCAGATTTGTGGTCTGTGAACGGTGCAGTGGGAGCCACAAGATCTACGTAGATAAATACGGCGGGTTTAAGAGCTGCCCATCTTGCAATATCAACGGTCTTACTAGGTGCTCATCATGTTCTCCCGTGCTCCGTCAACGTATGTCTGCAACTTAACAAAAAACAAAAATAGTGAACGAACTCTGTGTCTGTCTCCGTTTTTTCTTTTTCCCTCGACACATTTGCACAGGTTATACTTTGTTATATATATCATAACTGGATTTATATATAAAATATATATCAAGCTCAAATTAAATAAATAAAAAGATACACTTGATTACTTCATATTTCTAATAATTTATTTATAGAAAAAGTGTGAAGGTCAAAAATTGAAATTAGTTTAAAGATAAAACAAAAGTACATAATTCTCTTTTTAAAACATTTATTTTGCTGGAAATAATTTAAATTTTTATCAGAGATTCATAATTCTCTATATTTTAACTGCAATAGATGATATTTTCTAAACACTTGGTATGTTATACCTAACATTTTGTTAAATTCAGATCTTGTAATCAAATTGCATCGAACACAATTGCATGATATTTATATAAACAAGCATCATCATAAGAATAGTGAGCAGTCATTACAACATTTAAACCTGTAATCACTCTTCTCTCTTATTTTATACTGATTCGATCGTTGGAACAATGATGTCAAGAAAAATTTCAGCACTTTGACCACTTATCTTGCAGGCTAGGTACATTAGGGAACACAAATCTACCGACTTTTAACATAGTAAGTGTAGGCACACATAATTTACAGGAATATCAAGTAGTAAGTAAATGCAATAGTTCGCTAATGATTCCTGTTATTTTTCAGGTTAATTATGTATATACATTTATGAACTTTACTAAAACAAAAAAGCAAATTAAAACTTTAAATTTTCGTTACTAAACGCTAAATGTGTCTATTTAGCATAATTTCTGGCTTCGTTTAACACTTTTGTTAATGTATTCTTTATGGAAAGTTATATGATAGAAACTTAATTAATGACCACCTATAATTACCATCAAATATATAATTTAGAATAAATGAAAGAAAACAGAAAAGATCAAAAGGAAACGTACAAATAAGTTGAGTCAAAAGCATAATATCCTAAAGAAACAAATAAAAGTTTTTTTAAAAAGGGAATAATGTAATAAAAGTTGAAAGGCAGAGTTAATGGGCAATAAAAAAACAACATAATATTACTACATCCATCTTGTCTTTGTTATTAAGGGTGAAGTTGTTATTCCCGAATTTTCAAAAGTAAATTGATGAGTGGTTTAAGAGTTGACAGTCATAACACAAATTGTTATTGTGGTGATCTACAAACTTGAAAAAGTAAGAGATGTTAATATTTTATTGTGTATTATTGATATTAATTGAATCATTTGAGTTTTAGGGTTTTGACAAGATAAGAGAAACATTAGTTTACATTCCTTCTTAACAATTCTAAATTTGGTAAAAATTTTATATTTATGTATCACCTTTTCTGTTGTCTTCTTTTATTAGTTGTTTAGGGTAAATACTAATTTAATAATAATGTTGATTAGTAATGTTCATTTATTATTATTTGATTTCAAATGATTGTGAATATATAAAACAATTAAAGCATGTAGGTGGGAAAAGAAACGTAACCACTTACTTGTCTCCATGTTTAAATTGTTTATGTTTGCTAAGACACTTCGAAATTATAAATGCCATGAGTTAGAAGTTCTCACATGAAGATATAAGTTATCTAATGGACTTGATTACTATATAAAAAAAATTAAATACTTCTTATGGTTGATAATATAAGTCATGGAACTAAAATTATTTTACATATGCTTTGATAATATATGTACGGGGAAATGACAAAATTTAGTGATAAAGAAGGGCATGATTTTGTTAGCAATGATGGGAATGAATATTTAGAGATTATCTCAAGTAATCTAACAAGGAATTTGTTTCATAAATACCATAAAAAAAGTTGTTATTCTTGGCGATGTTACATTAAAAATTAAAATATAAACAAACATACTCAATAACAACTAAGAAGTTGAAGTCCACAATCCATTGCTGGTAGACGTTGTGATTGAGAGTGTTAATGAGAATAATTTAAGCTTAGATAGTAAATTATATTCAATTGAGATGAATGATAAGGAGGACAAGATATCATATTTAGATTCTTTAACATATGATGACTTTGTGGTAGTACTATAGAAGGTAAGTAATTTACAAAGAAGATTACAAGTAGCTTTGGCTTGAATGATGTTATTAAAGGGTGTGTGACCAATTGGAAAGTAGCAAATTATAAATTTAGTGGATCATCAAGTACAAGAAACAACCCATATCATTATATGGGTGTTCAAAGTGAGTATGAGGATTATAAAGATGATAAACTTTCACTTGAAAGTAGTAAAGAGGAAAGCATTGAACTAGTGTGAAGGAAAAGAACGAACTTATGTAGGAATGAGATTCATAGCAATTTATAAAGGAAACTAAAAAGTATGCAGTGTGAATTCCTTTGATATGTTATGGGTCTAGAGTATTAATAAAATAATGGACTTCATATGTACATAGGATACCTTTATAGGGCTTGGATTGAGAATGAGCAAACTTCTATGCTTAAAATTGTTAAAGGTTTACATATATGTTAGCATGTTAAAAAGAACAAGCAAGCTTCTAGTTGGTGGATCTTTATAGAAAAAATATTTGAAAAATATTTATAAATGAAAAGGATATTAAAAAGCACTGAACGCTTCCATCAATGAAATCTCTTTCTACTAATAATTCAAAAAGTTCTTTTAGAGCAATAAATAAACTAGAATTTGAAAGTGGCATACGAGTCTCAATGGTGAATAAACCATCCTTGTTAGTCCCTTTACAACTTATGTGCATATGACTATTGACCATAATAAAAATGATGAAATTTATTCTAATCTTATGGATAATAATAAAATGTGAAAATTATGAGAAATTTGAGCATTGATCATGGTAATAATTTGACCTTCATTAGTGAAAAAAATGTGTAATTAATTAATTTTATTCTTGCTTCATTCTTTCATATTATGGTGAAAGACGATGATAGTGTAATTAGACTATTTATTATGTTCATTGTCTCATCCTTACTTACTTTTATTGTTTGCTTCATAGTAATGTGTAATATATACCTAATTTAAATAAGTTGTTTATGTAAAAAAAAGGCTGGTTGAATCTTTGGAAGACATTATTTGCATATGTGAAGTATAAAAAATTTTCTCTACATATTTATACTAACTAGATAAAGAAACATAATGATTATTGATAATTTTATATTTTACATATTATTTAAGGTTAAATTACTTAGTATTTAACACTTTTGTATCATGTTTTATAGGGATTATATGACGATTTCATATGTTTAGTTTATTGTCATATAGGTGATGATTTTAAGTAGAAAACATGGAATTGATTACGATTTCCTCTACAAATGTCCAATCAAAGAGATTTTGAAGTCTTTTAATAGATAACAATATGTGTAAAAACTTTGTGTAAGAAATTGGATGTTAATTCTAATTCAAAGATGTTAAAAAATGGAGAAGTTGGTAAAAGTCAACGTAATAGGAACCATACTTGCTAAGGAGACAAGTGCCTTCCTTTCATGAAGTTCATAGAGGATGAGAACTAGAACAAAACTAGTATTAGAGTGGTACAATTGATCAAAGTTGGCTTCATCATTTTTTTATAAAGAAAGTTATAGAACAAAATTGGCACATATTACAACTTAGTGTTAGGTAACAGTTACATATTGATTCTTAATGTATAAAAGTTCTATAGATTAGAGGAGTTAATGACAGTTTCTCTTAATATTTTCTTTTATTCTTTCCTTTATATTGAGATTGATTTATTTATGTTTCATTTTCCTTATATTTCGATGGTTTGAAACCCTAGTTAAGGTTAGGGATGTAGCTTTTAATAGATATTTTAATTATCAATACGTTATTTGGTTATTTATAGTTAAATTTGTTCTCTTTATTCTCAATTGTTGAGTTTATACCTGATTACTATAGATTCAATCTTAGGGATTGTATGAAAGAACGAGAGGTGAAGTAAAATATATGTATTAAGAGAATAGACAACACAGTGTTAAAAAATGAAAGTATCCTAGACAATTATTACAACAAAATAGATTCATTATGTTTAATGAATTTGATTAGGTTAAATTGTGCATCAAAAGGTGGTAGTTACCTAATCAAATATACTGGCGTGCTTTAAGAGAAGTCATATATACTTTAGTTTAATTATTATTGTGACCTAGATAATCAATCTTGTTTAATAATTGGAATTCTGTATAAGTGAATCTTAAATCCCTAACATTTGCTTCATTAAATTTCCTTCTCTAGTTTAATTGAATTGTTTTCATTAGTTTATTGAATTAATTGTCTTTTTTACTTATTAAGTTTTATTTTTCAACTAGATTTAATGGATATTGTGATATAATTCCTACGGGATATATACTCTGGAATTAATTTAGTTTTAATTTCTTGTTATAATTGATTATGTACGCTTGTAGATTTAGTAGATTAAGTTTTTGGTGCAGTTGTCAAGAAACTATATAATTACTATTTTTGTTAGTTTTAGTTTTATCCAAGAGTGAAAACTTGGAAATTCTACTTTAATTTGATCCTAAAATTAAACGAACTTGTAGACATAATAGAGGAGAAGGAGAGAAGAGATGACTGCTAATAAAGATAATATTATTGCGGATATGAAGTAACAATAACTTAGAAGGATGTGCATAAGAGACATCTAATTACCTGTGATTAGTGTAAGTCCCTCATGTGTTAAACTCAGCCAAAGTGTGAGGAACTATCAGTTAAAGCAAATATATTTCTAAATGCTCTTATCCTTTAGTAAATCAGTTAAAGAAGAAATGATCATATTTATAAAGGAGCTCTATTTGATGATCTAGACACTTCCTAATTGGCATCACAATTGAGCTTTAAATGAGGTACTTTTCATAATGCATAAGAGAGAGAGAGAGAGAGAGAGAGAGAGAGAGAGAGAGAGAGAGAGAGAGAATCTAACTGTTATCCATTGAGGCAAACTCTTTTCAGAAATGGAATCAAATGTACGATGCATTTATATTGAGAATTTTCTCTATATATAAGATCATCATATTGAGGAGGTAAATTCAATGTTTGACAAAGAAAAAAGGGAAGCATTCTATGAAGCTTGGGCAAGATAAAAAGATCTACGTAAGTGCCTGCATCACCATTATTCATTATAGATGGTGATGCAATTCTTTTATGTTACCTCACACTAACATGTCATAACTTAGTTGATATAGGTGTACAAGGGACTATTTATCCAAAAAACAATTTAAGAGGACAAGGAGATTATCAAAATTTTGGCAAAGAATTTATCAACCAAAATGTTAAGGAGAAAACCAAAAGCACCCCTTTATGAGGTTCAAGTAGTTTCAGACTTAGCATCATATGTAGCTAATCTCTCAAATTAAATGAAGATTGAAAAACCCCAAACTTTCCCTTCTATCTGTTTATATATTTTATTTTGGGTAGGTAAACAGTATTTCCAATTGAATAGGAATTTTAAGGACCCAACCTAAAAAAAGTGAAAATACCCAGAATAGGTATTAGAGTCAAATGATATTGAAATGGACAAAAAACAAGTCCAATAGGATGAATTTCGGGAATTTTATAAGTTTAGGACAAAAATGCCCTTTTTGGAAAATAACGGGTATTAATGATTTTAAACCCATTCAAAATTTTTGAGGCACCTAATTACTAAGTATTGATCCTAATTAAAGTATCTCATGGTCAATTTGGTGGTGAGATGGCTGTGAAATATTTTTGGGACTTAATATGATTTATAGGTGTAGTAATCCATGAAAGGGCGAATTGGTCTTTTTACATAAATGGAGTTAATTAATAAATTTTAAATGACTCACATTTATTGAACAATTACAATACTCCATATGGTTTAAGAAACATTAAATTAGATGATGATGAGTCATTTAAGATGCTTAATAAGAAAATGACACGTGTAAAGTATTAAAGTAAGAGGACTAAAAAGAAAGAGAGAAAAGAAGAGAGAAAGAGGGAGAATTCATCCAAGGAGAAGAGGAAGAAGAGAGGTGCAATTTTTGGTAGATTTGGAGTATAAATTGACGAAATCTTGACCTAGGATTGGCGTTCACCAATTTCCTAAGAGATTATAAGGAAAAAGTGGTCAGAAGTATTTTGAATTGCTTTTCAGGAACCTAAAATTTTTGGTTTTATTAAATAACAGCTGTCATGCTGTCGAAATTTTTAATGAAGGTTACTTTTATAAACTTCCACTGTTGTTTCTTTTTCTTTTCTTTTATGGATTTTAAAATATTTTGAAGAAAAGAGAAAAGTCTTAGCTCCATGGGAACTTTTCAGTTGGATTGGATATCGACTGGAGGGTTTTCGTGGGGTGCCGGGTAGGTTGCCTAGTCATCAGGAAAGGGGTTTGTCAAAGATGCTTTTGAATCAAGACATAGGTAATAAGGAGGTCGGCAATCATTGCGGCATTTATAGGCATCCACCCTAAGTATACATGAATGTTAAGCTAACCTTAAACTACTATAAGGAAGTAAATTTCATAGCTACCTATGGAGGAAAGAAAGTAATGAATGACCCCATTCCCACACATGTAATTCAGGGTGGAGGAATCATACAAGTCCTTTATGGAAAGAGCAAAGAGCTAGAATAAGCATACTTAAGGGACCACCTAGGTTATAATAGAAACCTCAGTTTCTTCAATTATCACCATCATAGGGTAATGCTATATAAGAGATTTTCAAGTAGTTTATGTCTTCTTTGGATGCAAAATTAGAAAAATTATATAATTCTAAGATAGGGAGTAAAGGTGGTCAAGGATAACCTTCTAGTAGAAATGAGGTAAACCTTATATATCAAGTGTATGCCATCATAATAATTAGTGGTAAAAAACTCGACATTAAAGCTAACAGAAAAAAGGAAATGCAACTGTTGGGAAAACCTGAGGAAGAGGAAGCAAATGGAGGAAATATAAGCAAATCAGTACCAGTCACATATACATCTAGTACTGGTATTGTTCTAGAGCTGTAGGACAACTGGGATAGAAGAAAATTGACATTATTGTCATGTTTAAATATCATTAGTTTCAAATAGACACTCAAACTCTCCATCAAACCTTATGTTCCATCCATTATGTTCCCTAAGAGGTTAAAGAAGAAGAAAGATGAAAATAACTTTGAGAAGTTCCTTGATATTTTAGGAAGTTTCACATTAATATTGTAACAACCCATGTTCGGGGCTAGACCCTAGAATAGTGAATTGAGTGTACTGTGAGAAATGAGAAGTACATTGCATGCTCATGCGTCATTGTATATTCACGCACATGTGAATATTTATTTCTGATACATTAAAATAATTGTACATGCATTCCTTAAAATTTTTTGGGTATAATTGATTTTTAAATGTGAATAAAATGTGAATTGTAGATTATTTGTGGTGAAAATTTATTTGGAGAGTATTATGATTATTTTGAAATTTTTAGTGAATTTTAGAGAATTTCCAAAAATTTTGGGGTACTTTGAAAAAAAAAGAATAAGAGACAAATGGGAGGGTGACATATGGCCCACATGCATGGGTGCCATGTGTCATTGAATTGTTAACCCGCGTAAAATATTTTTGCAGCTCTCGGTGGCCTACACCAAAAACACCCACACCAAATCTTCATCATCGAAATATCTGTTTTTGATTCTCACATCTATGTTATACCTGACAAAGGAAGCAGTTTAATTCAACCATTTTTTTGCTTCTCCTTGTTCTTGTTTTCCTCCCCATCCACCGAAACTTATTCTTCACTTTGGAAATTTTTGTTGAAACAAATAAGTGATGTTTTAAGTTTCTGGGTATTGTAAATGATATTATAGATGATGCTTGAATTACACAGAATTAGTTATGATAAATGAAGTAAACTAAAAATGATACAGAAGTTCATGAAAAATCAATGAATATATATGCTCTGCTCTTGTTTACTTTTGATATGCGGGATTATTTGTGAGTGTTTTTGTGATGATCTGAAATGAATTTAAAGATAAGGAAAATGACTATGGTAAGGTTATGATATAGAGATGAGTTAAAAGAAATGATTGTGTTTATGAAAATGGGAAGATACAGAAGATAGAAAGAAAGTGTAGAAAAATGGAATTTGTGTGTTTGAGTATAAGGTTTTTGATGTTTAAGTTTGAACCTTGGATTTTTGAGTTGTTTTGTGTTGTTGAGCTGAAAGGGGAGTATTATAGATGATGTTTTCATGCTTGTGGATGGATGGATGCGTAAGTGGCTATCGGTTCTGTTTTGGCTTGTGGCTTGTTACTGTTCATGAAAGCAAAATTTACCATGGAGGGAGAGGAAGAAGAAGGTGATGGTTTACATGAATGATTTTAGTTTTTGAAGTATGAATATGAACTAGAGTATTTTTACTGAGCAGTTTTGATTCTTTGTGCTATAACTTTTTCATCCAACCTCCAAATGACTTGAAACTTGAACCAATAGACTTCTAAGACATTGTTCATTCTCTCCATGAAAATTTAGAGCCATCTGAATTGATTTGAAAAAGATTGCTTGGATGAAAGTGAGGAAATGTGCTGGAATGTTATGAACTGGAAATTTTTCATTAAACATGCTTCGATATTTTGATTATATCTTGACCTGTAGATTTCCAGATGAGTTGATTCTTAATTCAAATTAAACTTAAGACATATTCCACAACTTTCTTGAAGAAGTAGAATTTGAATTCTATCTCTAAAACTTTCAAAATTGGCATGAAATTGAGTCTTGACTTAGGTTGTAGCACTACTAGGGATAAAAATCATATCTTGTTGTTATTAAATAAACTGTATTGATGTAGGCAGAATTAGACTAAGGTGTCTTCACCAAAGTTGTATATTATTCTCTTATCTTTCAATTGATATAAAGTTTGTAATTTTTGGATATTTTAATTAAGAGATATGAGGTGTACAACTTGAATGCATGATTATGCATTAGCCAAAATTGCAAATGTACACAGTCTGTGGTATTTTGAGCATAACTCATAGAATAATAAACCAAATTGTATGATCTTGGAATCATTAGAAACTTAGGACATAGAGGAACAATTTTATAAAAGAAAGCATTATAGAAATACATCATTTTCTTGATCTTATTTATTATGCAAAGTTGACCCGAATGGGATGCTTTCAACAAAAGTTGAAATAGTGACTTAGTGTGTGAATTTTGGCACAATTGGATTACAATTAATATGTACATCAATTTGTTACAGAAATATACCCAAGAATTTTTCATTGTACATGCATGATACATGATACATTTATATCTATATGTTTACTTAGTTACATAAGCAATACAGTAATGTGAAATTGTTTTAATGTATATAAGAGAGCAAGTAGCGCGACCACTTTTGGATATCGCCGGAACGTCAAGGAAATAGGCTTAAGGGAGCAATTGTGAGTAACCTAAGATGGTCTCACTTTAATTTGATCTGATATTACTGAATTGAATTTGATATGTGATGAATATGTACTGATTGTGTACTGGATTTCGGACATGAAATGTCCGAGGAGTTTTGATGCATGTGAATATCATTAGAAGTCCTATTTGTATATGAATGAGATTGCCTAAGTGATTCTCAATTAAAAGTGACTGAATGTTATAAATGACTGTATTGACTGAGATAATGTGATTGAAAGTGATTAATTGTATTGAATGAATTGTGGCATGCATTTCATTTCAATACATATAATATAAAGGCAGTTGTGACTGGTGTTACTACTAACTGAGACTACTACTGAAAAGAGCTTAAAGCTTAAACATATGTGGTTAGAGCCTAAGGTTCACTGTGATAAACGAGGCCGGTGAAACAGGATACTAAAAAAGCACACAATCACAACAATGTAAAAACAAATATGAGTCTTATACATATAACAATCACATATGATTTGAATTCCTTGAATGATTTGTAAAGCTGTAAGAACGTTATATGTTTGAATACTTGGAATTAAACCAATGATTGTGTTTCATTCAAGTGTAATGAAGTGATAGTTTCACTAAATTAATTGACTGAAATACAATTTGTTTATGAAAGAACTTGATGCTAATCAAGTTGATATGAACTATGTGACAATATGTTTATGATTGATTATGTTTTATAACATGAGTGAACCATTGAGAATGGTTACTCTACTTAGTTCGCAAAACTCATCAAAATTGCACCGTTGACAATTTCAAGTTCGAGAGTGAGAAGACCTAGCTTCTAAGACTCCATAGAAGCATATTTTGTGCGACCTTGACGATCATATATGGCTTAAAGGTCGGTCAGATGAGAATTAAAGACATAGTCTGTTAATATCTTTTATTATTCCTCATAGTATGTAGCGTAGTATGTTTTATTAAAGACATAGTCTGTTAGTATCTTTTATTATTCCTCAGGTTTGTAGTGTAGTATGTAGATTGAGCTGTTATGCTCATAGGAGGATGTTGAAGTTAAATTTATAATGCATATTATGGTTATGATATAAAATGAGGAAATTTTTGGATTTTAGCAAATTTGTGATTTTAATTACGATGTTATATGCTAAAGTGAAAGTGAGATAGTTAACAAGTCATTTTTTTCAGGCATGTGCACGTGTGACCGAAGGGCACACGTGCATGTGTCAGATAGGAGTGGGGTGTTACAGTTGGTGGTATTAGAGCATGGTTGGCATCCATAGGGATATGTAGGAATGTTAGGTATGAAATGATGTGAAAATTTTGGATTGTAATTGAAGTTATTGTGTGTTATAGGTTATTTGGCTTAAGCAATCAAATGGAACACTCAGCTGACATAGGATCAGAAAGAGCCAGTAGAGAGTCGTCAGTATCTCGACCTGAGAGAATGCCTCCAAGGATTTTTGATAGAAGGGAAAGGAGGTATGATAAATTGTGAAAGTAGGGGGTTGTGGGCTTCTATAGAAGTACGAACCCTGTAGAGGTCGAGGGATGGTTAGGAAGAACTGAGAGGGTCCTTGATCAGGTGGACTGTGAAACGAACGAGAGGTTCGACTGTGCTATATCCCTACTGCAAGACCCAACTTACCAGTAGTCTAAACCTGTTCCAGGCAGTACCACCAGGCTTTGCAATCTGAATTGGGAAGATTTTCTGAGGGCTTTCATAGAAAACTATATGCCCAAGATCTACATGGATAGAAAGAAGAAAGAATTTATAGAGTTCAAATAGGGCAATATGACTGTAGCAGATTATGAAGTGAAATTTAATAAACTGATGGGTTATGCCACTGCCTTGGTTCCTATTGAGGAAGACCAGTGCAGGAGGTTTAAAGATGGTCTGAATATGGGAATCCGAATGAGATTAACTATCTCTAATCTGGGTAGTTTTATGGAATTATGAGCTGCCTCGATCCCTATTAAACAGTTGTTGAAAGATAGTCAGACTGACCACAGATCTGAGTCGAGACAGAAGAGGCCTAGTGATTTTTAGGGAGATTCTAGCAAAAGGTTCAGTAAGCGACAGAATCGAGCTTTCAGGTCACCGACTAGATCTAGACATTCGGGAGTTAGATAGAGAGGTAGTTTTGTACAGTCTGGGAATAACAAAGGTATAGTATCGAGTCAATTGCTAGCTTGTGAATATTGTGGAAATAAGCATAGTGGTGAATGTTGGAGATTGACAGGAGCTTGTCTTTGGTGCGGCTCACTTGATCATCGGATCAAGGATTATCCTGTGATGTTTGGAGCACAGTATGGTGGAAGAGGAAGTATGGCAACAAAACCTACTTTTCTGCAGAACCGAGCCAGTGGAACTGGACAGAGAGGCCTTGGTAGAGGCAGGATGAGTTTTGGGAATATTACTAGGAGGACAGAGGAGTGGAGCAATCAACTGCAGTCTCAGGCCAGAGTATATGCCATGACAAGACAAGGGGCTCAAGAGTCTCCGGATGTCATTGCAGGTGTGTTATCATTATTTACTTCTGAGGTTTACGCATTGCTAGATCCTAGATCTACACATGCATTTATCACACCACATATGGCATCTAGATTGTATTGTAATATTGAGTTATTGAGATGTGGGTTAGAGGTGAGTACTCTGATAAGTAGTACCACCGTGATTGGGGAGGTCTGTAAAAAGTTTTGATTTGAATTGTTCAAACAAAGTTAAAAGCAGACTTGATTATATTACAGTTAAAGGAGATAGATATTATTATAGGCATGGATTGACTCACTGCTCATAGGACCGTTATGAACTGCTATATGCTAGACTAATCTCATTTGTGAGTGCTTTGAAGTTATTGTATGGTGGATGTGAGGCTTATCTATCCCACGTGATTGTTACTCGAGTTGAGCAGAATGTACAGAATATTCTTGTTGTTAAGGAATTCTTAGACGTGTTTCCCGCTGAATTACTTAGTTTTCCTCCAAATCGGGAAACGAAGTTTACGATTGACTTAGTTCCACGTGCTACTCCTATATTCATTTCTCCATATAGGATGGCACCTGTGGAAGTAAAAGAGTTGAAGATCCAGTTGCAGGAACTGCTTGAGAAGCGATTCATTAAACCCAGTGTTTCACCTTGGGGAGCTCCAGTGTTATTTGTAAAGAAAAAAGATGGCACTTTGAGGTTGTGCATTGATTATAGGCAACTCAATCAGGTTACAGTGAAGAACAAATACCCGTTACCTAGAATTGATGACTTATTTGATCAATTGCAAGGAGCTCAAGTGATCACTAAGCTTGATTTGAGGTTTGGGTATTATCAGCTAAAGATGGCAGAGGCTGATGTACCAAAGAGTGCTTTCAGGAGCAGGTATGGGCATTTCGAGTTCTTAGTAATGCCATTTAGGTTGACTAATGCCCCAACTGCATTTATTGCATTGATGAATAAGGTATTTCAACCTTACTTGGATCGATTTGTAATTGTATTCATCGATGATATTTTGATGTATTCGAAAAGCAGTGAAGAATATGCAAAGTATCTGAGAATCATTTTGCATCTTATGAGAGAAAAATAGTTATATGCCAAATTCAGTAAATGTGAATTTTGGCTGAATCAAGTGGTATTTTTGCGTCACATAGTAACTGGGCATGGAATTCAGGTGGATCCAATGAAGATGGAGGCAGTAATGAGATGGGAGACTCCGAAGAATGTATCAGAGATTCGGAGTTTCCTTAGATTAGTTGGATATTACCGGAGGTTTGTTAAGGGGCTTTCTTTGATCTCGGCCCCTTTGACTAAACTTGTGAGGAAGAATGTGGCATTTAGATGGAATGAAAAGTGTCAAAGAAGCTTTGATTAATTGAAACATCGGTTGACTACAACGTCGGTGTTGACTATTCCATCGTGATCTGGTGGATATGTAATATACAGTGATTCTTCACATCAAGGGCTGGGGTATGTATTGATGCAGCATAGCAAGGTAATAGCCTATGCATTGAGACAATTAAGGTCTCATGAGATGAATTATCCTGTACATGATTTAGAGCTTGCAGTAGTAGTCTTTGCTCTAAAGATTTGGAGACATTATTTATATGGCTAGACATTTAAGATATACACTGATCACAAGAGTTTGAGAAATCTGTTGAGTCATAAAGAGCTAAACATGAGACAGAGGAGATGGATTGAGTTATTGAAAGATTATGACTGCACGATTGAGTATCATCCGGGAAAAGCAAATATTGTGGCTGATGCATTGAGTAGAAAGTCACATAGCAGTGTAGCTCAGATTCAGATATCGAGATTACTAAGCCTGATTCAGTTGAGAGCGTTGAATGTAGACTTGAATCTCGAGCATAACGAAGCGTTAATAGCCACATTAAAACTAAGACCAACGTTGCATGACAGAATTATAAGAGTTCATAGTGATGATCCTGAGATAATGAAACTGATTGAGAAAGTTAAGATTAATTTAGATTCTGACTTTGAATTGAGAGATGAAACATTGTGGCTAAAGCAGAGACTGTGCGTGCCTAATGTCGATGATCTGAGGAAGGATATCCTAGAGGAAGCTCACATAGATACTTATGTTATGCATCCTGGTACGACCAAGATGTATAATACATTGAAGTAACATTTCCGGTGGCTTGGAATGAAGAAGCAAATGGCGGAGTATGTTTTTAAGTGTATGATATGCCAGTAGGTTAAAGTTGATCATCAGGCTCTAGTAGGGAAGCTACATTCGTTGCCTATCCCAGAGTGGAAATGGGAACGAATTACCAAGGACTTTATTATGGGATTGCCTAAGACTTCGAGGCAAAATGATACGATATAGGCTGTGGTGGACCGATTAACTAAGTTAGCCTATTTCATACCAATATGGGAGATCAATACACTAGACCAGTTGGCCCGGAGGTATGTGACTGAGGTTATGAGACTGCATGGGGTTCCTGTATCCATTGTATCAGATAGGGGTCCTATATTCATTTTGAGATTTTGGAAGAGTTTGCAATCAGCTATGGGTACAAAGTTGAATTTCAATACTACATTCTAACCTCAAATGGATGGACAGAGTGAGAGAACTATTAAGATTGTTGAGGATATGCTTAGAGCATGTACATTGGAGTTTCAGGGAGCTTGGGATCAATACACAGCACTGATTGAATTCGCATATAATAACCATTATCATAGCAGTATCGAAATGGCACCATATGAGGCACTATATGCTAGAAAATGTCACTTGCCTCTATACTGGGATGAAGAAGGTTTGAGAATGATAGAAGACCCTCAATTGATCTAAGATACTGTAGATAAGGTGAAATTGATCTATAGTCGAATAAAAGTGGCTCAAGATAGACAGAAAAGTTACGTGAATTAGCATCGTCGGGATATGGAGTATAGTGTCGGGGACAAAGTACTTCTGAGAGTGTCACCTTGGCCAGACGTATTGAGGTTTGGTAAAAAGGGCAAGTTGAGCCCAAGATATATCGGCCCTTTGGCATATCGATTAGCCTTACCTATTGAGTTGTCTCAGATACATGATGTATTCCATGTGAGTATGCTAAGGAAATATAGGTCTAATCCAATACATGTGGTATCGGCTCAGGATATTAAAGTTACTAGTAATCTGAGCTATGTTGAGAAGCCAGTTCAGATAGTTGAGTATTAGATAAAACAATCAAGGAATCGGAAAATTCCAATGGTAAAAGTTATGTGGCACAATCATTCGAGTAAAGAAGCAACGTGGGAAACCGAGGAGCATATGAAAAAGAAATATCCCCACCTGTTTCCTTAATCAGGTAAGAATTTTGAGGACAAAATTTTTTAAGGAAGGGATAGCATCCCATGTTCGGGGCTAGACCCTAGAATAGTGAATTAAGTGTACTGTGAGAAATGAGAAGTACATTGCATGCTCATGCATCATTTTATATTCACACACATGTGAATATTTATTTATGATACATTAAAATAATTGTACATGCATTCATTGACATTTTCTGGGTATAATTGATTTTTTAAATGTGATTAAAATTTGAATTGTAGATTATTTGTAGTGAAAATTTAATTGTAGAGTATTATGATTATTTCGAAATTTTTGGTGAATTTTAGAGAATTTTCAAAATTTTGGGGCACTTTGAAAAAAAAGAATAAGAGACAAATGGGAAGGTGACACATGGCCCACATACATGGGTGCCATGTGTCATTGAATTGTTAACCCACGTAAAAATATTTCTGCAGCTCTCGGTGATCTACACCGAAAACACCCACACCAAATCTTCATCATCGAAATATCTGTTTTTGATTCTCACATCTATGTTATACTTGACAAAGGAAGCAGCTCAGTTCAACCATTTTTTTTGCTTCTCCTTGTTCTTGTTTTCCTCCCCATCCACTGAAACCTATTCTTCACTTTGGAAATTTTTGTTGAAACAAGTAAGTGATGTTTTCTGGGTATTATAAATGATATTATGGATGATGCTTGAATTATACTGAATTAGTTGTGATAAATGGAGTAAATTGAAAATGATACAGAAGTTCATGAAAAATCGATGAATATATATGCTTTACTCTTGTTTACTTTTGATATACGGGATTATTTGTGAGTGTTTTTGTGATGATCTGAAATGAATCTAAAGATAAGGAAAATGAATTTGGTAAGGTTATGATATAGAGATGAGTTAAAAGAAGTGATTGTGTTGATGAAAATGGGAAGATACAAAAGATAGAAAGAAAGTGCAGAAAATGGAATCTGCGTGTTTGAGTATAAGGTTTTTGATGTTTAAGTTTGAACCTTGGATTTTTTAGTTGTTTTGTGTTGTTGAGCTGAAAGAGGAGTAGTATAGATGATATTTTCATGCTTGTGGATGGATCCATGCGTAAGTGGCTATAGTTTCTGTTTTGGTTTGTAGGTTGTTACTATTCATGAAAACAAAATTTGCACTAGAGAGAGAGGAAGAAGAAGGTGATGGTTTACGAGAATGGTTTTAGTTTTTGAAGTTTGACTATGAACTAGAGTATTTTTACTGAACATCTTTGATTCTTTTGGCTATAACCTTTTTATCCAACCTCCAAATGACTTGAAACTTGAACCAATAGACTCCTAAGGCATTATTCATTCTCTCCATGAAAATTTAGAGCCATCTGAATTGATTTGAAAAATATTGATTGGATGAAAGTGAGGAAATGTGCTGGAATGTTATGAACTGGAAATTTTTCATTAAACATGATTCGGTATTTTGATTATATCTTGATATGTAGATTTCCAAATGAGTTGATGGGAGTGGGGTGTTACAAATATAACCATTATCGAAGCATTAGCTTAAATATAATCTTATGTGAAGTTTTTAAAGGAAAATGTCTCTAAAAAATACCTAAAGAGTATGATGTAATGCCTTTAACTAAAAGAGTGTAGTGCTATCTTGTAAAACAAGTTACCTTAAAGTTAAAGAATCTAGGTGAGTTATATGATTTCTTGTCATTTTGGTGCTTCTGATGATTATAATTATTTATTTATTTTACGCTCTATTGTTAATATAATGCCTTTGTCTCTTTTTAGGAAGCTTGGAATTAGAGAACTCAACCTACTATTGTATCACTTAAGATAGTGAATCGCTCCATTAGATATCTAATTAGTGTAGTGCAAAACTTATTTGTTAAAAATAATTCATCTTTCCTATCATTTTTTTAATTATGGATATAAAATACAACATTAAGGTCTTCATTATCCTATAGAGACCAATTTTGGCTACTAGAGGGGCAATAATTTATATATTTAAGGGTAAGTTGACACTAAGGGTAGGAGAAAAAAGGAGGAATGCTGTTAGGCCCCGATTTCTTTTTCCTTTTTGTTCGGATGACGTTAAATTAAGTTCGATTTGAGGTTTCTTTCGTGGTGAGGAATCCCTTCCTTGTGACGCGCGCGTCCAGATGTCACGTAGGACGTCGGACACTTGTCACACCAGGGAGGGGTTCCAACAAATGCACTGTATTCAAGGACTTGAAAGGGCCTGCCATTGATAATATATCTCATATGATTGATATTATTGACTTTATTATGCATGTTACCTTACCTAAAATTACATACGCTGCCTTTTGAGAGCATGTTTAACTTTGGGAGTTGATAAAAAAGGAAGAGGTGGCTAATATTATGGATTGTGCTTTTCCCTTGGAGGTGGAGGATTATGGTTCTTGGGTTTTTTGTATAATCTTTTTAAAGATTTAGGATAAGGAAAGCCTAACCCCTTCCATCTACATAAAATTCACCTACACTTGAACTAAAACAACTGCCTCATCATTTACATCATGCATATCTTGTTAATTTCTTCTATTTTGAGTTATATGCAAGAAAATAAGTTCCTAGGATTCTAAGAGAGAACAAGATGGTGATTTCTTGAACCATCTTCGACATTTGTGGGATTCGTCCATCTTTATGTTCTCATCAAATCCTTATAGAGGATAGCCATAAACTTAGTTTAGATGATCAATAATGACTTAATTTAAATATGAAAGAATTTGTGTACTTTAAAGTAAGTAAACTCTAGGATACATGAATCTTATACCCTATTTTTGATAGTTCTTAGGTAAGTCCTATGTAGCTTATACCAAAGAAAGGAGGCATGATTATGGTGACTAATGAGAAAATTGAGTTGATCTTAGTGGAGGGCGTGAATTGATTACGAGAAGTTTAATTTTTCCATTTGAAGGGATCACTTTCGTTTATTGCTCATTGATTAGATGTTATAAAGATTGCTAGAGCATGAATTTTACTTCTTTCTTAATGAATACTCATGATATAATTAAATTCCAATCACATTAAAGGATCAAGAGAAGGTAACTTTGACATATCCTTATGGCACTTTAGCTTATTAGAGGATGCCCTTTGGATTGTGCAATGTTTTCGCAACTTTATAACATTGTAGGATGGTTATTTTCTTCAACACGATGGAGAAATCAATAAGGGTATTCATATATGACTTTTCAATTTTTAGTTCTTCTTTTATGTTTGTTTGCTTAATCTAAAGATACAACAAAATAAAGACATCAATTTAGTACTTAATTGGAGAAAAATGTTATTTCATTATACAAAAAGCAATTGTGTTAGGAAATGGACTGAGATAAAGTGAAAGTTATATAAAGATTATAAGCCCCCTGAATTTAGTCCATATTCGGAGTTTCCTTAGACATGTCAAATTTTATTGAAGTTTTAAAAATGAATTTTATAAAATAACTCAACCTTTGTGTCACTTATTACAAAAAGATAATCATTTTGAATTTAATAATGAATGTTTTATTTCTTTTAATAGGTTAAAGAAAGAAATAACTTTGACTTCTATTATAGTTGTACCTAACTTGAACCTCCCCTTTAAGTTGATATGAAGCCCCTTGGTTTGTTGATTTTGAGAAATTTTTAAGGAATTGTCCCAACAAACCTCCTCTACCACCAGAGAAAGAAATTTTTCTGCAAAGTTAAATTTTACAACTAGGAAGATCCTTTTATATTTTGAAGATGTTTGATGGGATTGTGTATGTGTACCTAAAGAAGAGACGAGACATATTTTACATTAGTGTCACTCATCCCCTTATAGTGAACATTATGGTGTTGATAAGACCATTGCTAAAGTCTTGCAATGTGATTTTTATTATCCCACATTATTTAAAGATTCCAAAAGTTTTTTGTTGATATGAAATCAATGCTAGGGAATAGGAAATAAATGGTATACGATAGATATATCTCATAATTTGATTATAAAAGTAGAGCTATTTGACATATAGAGAATAAATTTTATGAGAACAAATCCATCTTCATATACGAATACCTACGTCCTTATAGTAGTCAATTATGTTTTAAAGTGGGTAGAGGAAGTAACTTTGCTTAACAAAATTGGTGATAGCGTAATGAAATTCGTGAAAGGGAGCATCTTCTCTTATTTTGATGTACCTTTAATTATCATTAGTAACAATGTTTTTATGTTACAAAACTATATGTCTAAGTCACTTTTAAAAAGAATGGTTATAATTTCAGCCACTTTTTGTCCTCATACAAGTGGTCCAATGAAGGTATCTAATAAATAGCATAAGTGAATTTTTTAGAAAACAGTTAATAAATTAGGATAATTTTGGGATTGAAACTTGATGATGCTCTTTGGCTTATAAAAAACCTTTCAAGACTCCCTTGGACCTTCCTATTGAAATTGACCTTTAAGTTAACCAATGAGAAGATATTACTCCAATTAAATGAGTTAGATGATTTCTAAAGAGATTTTTCATATGAGTTCTAAAGAGATTTTTTTGAAAAATTTTTAATTTACAAGGATTGATCCAAGGTATTCCATAATAAAAATGTCTTAATGAGGGAATTAAAAGTGGTACAAAAGGTTTTACTTTTTACTTATTATTTTAAATTATTTCAAAAAAGTTTAAGTCTAGATGCTTTGGGACATTCGTTGTAACGGAAGAGCAACACTATGATGTCATTAAAGTTGAAGATACAAATGGGAAGCCATTTATGGTTAGGTAATGGTTGAAGCATTACTTTAAGAGCGATGGTGTGTATAATAATTACATAATTTTTTTAATAATTAGCGCCACTTGGGGATCAAATCCAATTAAAAGACATAAAGAATTGCTTATTATGAGTCAACCCATTATTCTATCCCTAGCTCTTTCATTTTCTTAGTCTTAGTATTCCTACTAATGTTTAATTTTGTTTCTTTTATAGGTAGCTGTGTATTGAACTTTAGTGAATTCTATTGCACCAACTTAATATAAATAACAATTCTCTACCTTAATTAAATTTCATACTGCATTTTTATCTTATTTTTAAAATATTGAAGACGATGTCATTTTAAATTTTATGTGTTAATTCATGAGAATATGTTTCTTTTTAGTTTATATGTTAGCCCCTGAAATTTTTTTTATTTTATTTAAGCATGATTAGATTTATTTGAGGTCTTGCTAGATTGAATTAAGTTATCATTAATCAAGTATGATGACATTAATGGGGTTAGGTGGTATGAGTTAATGAAATTAAATGTGTTAGTTGGGCTTAAGGAAATAATGGGCCTATGGGCTTAAGGGAAGAAATTGCTTAAGATGTTAAAGAACAAGGCTTGGCATTTGAAAACCAATGGGCTATTAGGCTTGGGCTTAAGTGATATGAGAGGAAGTATAAAAGAAGAGGAATAAGTGGCTTAGTAGGAGAAAGAAGTGAGGTGGACGAAAATTGAGAGAGGGAGAGGAGAGAGTGTCGTGAAAATGGAGAAAGGAGGGAGAAAAGAAGAAAGCTTGTTAGCTCTTTGATTTTCTAAGTGATCAAGGAAGTTTTCGAAGAAATACCAAGAGGCAAAAACGTGGAGGAAGGTCTAAGCTTCACTTTGAACCAAGAAATCACTTGGTGGATTAAAGATTCAAGGTAAGTTATAAGTTTAAGATTTAGCTTCTGTTTGGGTTTTGAGTTAGAAAGCTTAGAAATAGGATGGGTTTAGTGAATCTAGAATCAATTTCATGCATTGGGTCATGAAGATTTTCAATGTGAGTTATGTTGATTTGGGAATTTTGTGTTGGATGAAGAAAATCAAGAATGGCAAGGAAGAGAGGAAGAGCAAGAAGAGAGGCCAAGTTGAGCAAGAGATAAGCAAGATATAAGGTGGCTTTCATTTTTATCTTTATGTTAATAAGTTATAAATGCTATTCAACTAATGTAATTGATGATTTCTAACTATCGTTAAAGTAAGAATTGATTTGTTTTAAATGCTTGTGAGTAGCACTATGATTGGGATTAAGTGAGAATTGTAGCAATAAATGCCATTTGTTGACATTGTTATGATGTTGAGTTGACTTGAGTGGATTGAATTAAATGAGCATGAATGTTAGTGTAATCATGAAATATGATTTATGCATGGAAATCTAGTTTTCAAGAATCAGCTAATTGGACAAGAAAAGTCTAGTTTTTATGTATGAATTCATGTTATGTGGGTTAGGTTAAGTCCACCCAGCAATGTCACGTGCACGTTGACCAGTATAGGCTTCTCCC
>JANIPN010000217.1:42598862-42611154 GCA_027478595.1 Erythroxylum anguifugum | reverse complement strand
ATGTATAACAGTGGATCATCCTACCATCCTATTGGAAGAATAATTGTTTAATAATTTATCTCTTTTTTTCTAGTGTGGATCTTTTATAAGACACTGTTTGACTTATTTTTACTTTGCTTAGGTTTAACATAGTGGATTAATCTTTGATGGATTTTATATGCATACTTTTATGAATAATTTGTATATGTTTTTACTAAATATTTTAATAATTTTTATCATATATATTGATATGAATAGGTTCTGGTTACCATGGGAACCGAACATGAAAATAGGTTAACCGATCCTTAGGTTTTTTAGGTTTAGGTTCAGGTTCGTGAAATTGCTGACCCTGACATTCAGGTTCAGGTTCAGGTTAGTTATAAACGGGTCAGTTACCATACCATGAACACCTCTAATCACCACAATTCACAGGAGAGGCTTATGAATTGAGTGTTTTAAAATTAAATAGGTTAAGAATAATGAGTACGAGTGAGTTATGAATTAAGGGTTTTAATTCATTATTTGTTTAATTGATTATGAAAGCTTAACATTTATGAACAAAAGTTATTTCGTTAATTTAATTAGCAAAATCAATATAATTAAATTAAGTTATGAAAATTGTATTAAATAGACTAATAATTTAAATAAAAAATTTAAAAATTTAGATACTAAATTAAAAAATTTCTTTCAGAAGAAAAAGAAAAGTCTCTCCAAGCAAATTATGCAGTAATCTGTAAACCATAAGGACGCTCTTGCAATCTCGCTTCAATACACTCAAAAGCATCTCTCTCGCCGCACGCAGCCTCTTTCTCACTGTCTCACACACAATGATAAAACCCGACCTGGATCAAGACAACCCTAACAATGGTGAAGAAGACCTCGACGAAGAAGAAGAAGTCGACGAAGAGCTCCAAGTACCCGAACCGAGCAAGGCCCAAGCCTCGGTAGAGCGGTCAAAGCTAGAGAATCTCTTCCGTCGGATTCAAACGGAAACAGTTCCAATTCGCGTCCATGACGTGATAATCAGAGGGAACACCAGGACCAAGGACTCGTTACTGGAATCCGTAACGGCGTTACTTAAAGAGGCTTCTTCTGTTCAAGAGTTGCTCGAAGTTTCGAAAGCTGTGAATTTCAGGTTGCAAGCGCTTGATATTTTTGATTCAGTTAAAATCACGCTGGATGCCGGCCCACCGGAACTTTCTGAGACCGCTAATGTCATCGTTGAGGTTGTGGAGACTACTAATCCGCTTTCCGGTGAAATTGGTGCTTATACACGAGGCGAGGTATGATGTATTTTGGTGATATAGTAGTTGAAAAGTTAATGTGATGTTTGGTCAACGGGAAAGTGGCTCGTAATGGGAATTAAATGTTGTTTGTTTCAGATGGATTGTGGTGCAGTGCTTCAAAATTATGTGTGTTAGGTCTCAATGACATTGGTTTATCCATTCAATTTGTGGTTAATTTTCAAAATAAGTGATCTTGCTCCGCGGTTATATCCATAATGTTTTGCTTATGTATCTGGAGAAGTAGGAGATAAGAATGAAGATGAACTGAATTGTTACAAGAAACACGTTTGATTTAAATGCTAATTTTGATAAATACTCGTGTCTCTAAGATCAAGTATATTGGAGAATGAACTTTCAGGGAAAAAAAACTATACTGGAGACCGCATGTTCAGCGTGATATCCAGCTGCTGTTACTCTTTGAGTTGACTTAATACGGTCTTCATTGGTAAACTTTAGTCGCTGATAATTGTCCATTTGCTATACCAAGGATATATTAATTGACAATAGCATGCCAGACGTATCGTGTTATTTTTAATATCAGAATGCTTTTGTAGGCTTCATCCTCAACGATTGAAGGTTTACTGAAGTTAAAAAACCTATTTGGGTATGGGGATATTTGGGATGGATCTGTCGCATATGGTGGTGACCATATGGCAGAGGTAAGTGCTGGTGTCTCCCTTCCAGGATTCAGAGGATATGTGAATCCTGTTGCTGCAAGAATGTTTCTGCTATCCCAAGACTGGCAAAAGTTTTCTTCTTTCAAAGAACGGTCATTGGGTCTCTCTCTGGGCTTATTCTCAGCCAGGAATCATGACTTGATGTATAATCTTGCTTGGCGTACCTTAACTGATCCATCACAAATGGCTTCCAATTCAGTGAGAAGGCAGCTTGGTCATGGTTTACTTTCATCTTTGAAATATACGTTTAAGATTGATAGGAGAAATTCACCTCTAAGGCCAGTTCGTGGATATGCTTTTGTTTCAACGACTCAAATTGGTGGCCTTGCACCTGATAGCCGGAGCTTGCGCTTTTTGCGTCAGGTTTAAACTTTCTCAAACTTGATTTGTGGGTTTGCTTGTACTTGTTCTATGAACTTTTCGACTGTTAATGCATTCTAAAATTGGTCTCTGTTATATTATGGTTACAAGACTCACTTGACTGTCTTCTTAGGATATGCTTAAAGCTTTCAATTCAATATAGTATAGCATTGTATTCATGTTTGATCGTTCTGTGTAACAACTGTTACTTGACTTATTCTAGGTTCTTCGAGTGATCCTCTGCTTTTTATTTTTCCCCTTTGAAGCCACATTTTCATGATGTTGGCACAGAACATGCTGAATTACAGTAAATTAGGAAACAAACTAGTAATGTGTTGCAACAAGTTTTTCAGACTAAGGATAGGTTATACTTCTAATTAGAGTATTCTGATTTATTGAATGAATTATTTTGGTAGTTAGCTGGAATTCTACTAATATTTAGTCACGAGATTGATTATTAGATTGTTGTTTGGTCCTTTTGCCTTCCTTCTGCCTTCGTTATGCATTTACCATCTTATGAAGCTTCCGCTTTCTAATATTACAAACAGGAGTTTGATCTTCATTATGCTATACCTCTGGGATTTTACCATTCTGCACTAAACATAGGACTATCTGGTGGTATTGTTTTTCCATGGGGACCTGGATTCTTGGACATGACTTCTCCATTGCCAGAGAGGTTCTTCTTGGGTGGTAATATATCTCCAGTTTGTACATTGGGAGGCCCAACAACATTATGGGGCTTTAAAACAAGGGGACTGGGTCCTACTGAGCCTCGAAGGCAATTGCGAAATAATCCATCTGATGGAAATAGTGAGCCTGGAAGGGATTATCTTGGAGGAGACCTTGCTGTTACTGCATTTGCAGATCTTTCTTTTGATTTTCCATTGAAATGGTTACAAGCGAAAGGTATCCATGGACACTTTTTTGCATCTGCTGGAAATGTTGAGAAATTAACAGAAAATGCATTTCGAAATTTCTCTTTGAAGAATTTTGCGGATTCATTTAGGAGCTCCATTGGACTTGGAATTGTTGTTCCTACCAATTTGTTCCGGCTGGAGGTCAGTAATCTGTTCTTTTGTATCCAATTTTGATACTAACAAGTGAGAACCTCTAGTTTGTCTCGACAACTGTAACAATTTTCTTGCAACAAATGTTGGTTGCCTTCAATCATTATGTAACAACAATCTGGAGCTTGTTCTTCATGGGACTGTTTCTCCATAAGATGTTTATTTCCTCAGTGTTATGTTTTTTATTTGAACAGTTATCCTAGCAAGACCAAGACCTGCACGTTCATACTAATTAAATTGGTTTTCTTTCCAGCTGAACTATTGCTACATGTTGAAGAAATTTGACCATGACAGAGGGGCAACCGGTTTCCGGCTCAGCTTCTCTACTCCATCATAGAACAGGGCCTACGCATAATTGATTAATGATATCTTGGTACTTCTGCCGGTTCAGCGAGGCAGGTGAGTGTTTTGTTCCAGAAATACTAAATTACTGGACAGCCATCATTTTTTGTTGCTAATGTACTTTTGAACATAGGCTTGGAAGTCAGCCTATCCGGAATTTTGTGACTTGCAAACAGAGAATAATATGAAATACCAAGTATCATCGACGTAGTTTTTACCTTAACGGTGTTCTTCAGTTATTTTCTACACCATTAATTTGTTTGCTCGAGATGTAATTAGGTCCTTTTCTCTGTCATGTTAGGCTGGTTTTCTATAAAGCCTTGCAGTTGATTTCTTGGGACTTCTTTTGTTCTTGTTTGTTGTATTTGAAGAACGAATAAACCTTCAAACTCTTCTCTCTTTTTCTCTTCTATTCCTCCATTTTTTACGGGAAGCTGGTTATGGTCCATTGGGTTACGGTAAAGGTAAAGATGTTGCGATATTTTCTGGTTTTTACCAAGGGTTGTTGTTTCTATTTTTAATTTTAGTTTCTGTTTTTGTTTTTAAACTTAGTAAAAAGAATCTATTTATTTGAATTTTTGGTTTTAGATTTTTTCAGTTTTCTTAAATTACGAAAACTATAAAAAGTAATTTTTGCTGTTTTTTATAATTTAATTTACTATTAATTAAATATATATTATTTAATTATTAATATATTAATTTTTAATAAGAATTATGAATAATTTAATTTAATAAATAGTGGAGGCCTTTTATCGTTCTCTTAATTCCTTTAAATTTTTTCCTTCGAATAATTCGTTTTATAGGTAGCCTTAATATTTTGATTAAGTAGTTTTTGAATTAGTCTATTCACTTTATTATAATGGCATATGTGATTTATTCTTGTACTGAGTGTCTTTTTGTCATAATTTGTGTATTTATTTACATATTTTATTTTGTATTGTTAATATTTACCATGCTTTTTAGATATTGTATCACATTTTTATATATTTAGTTATACATATTTATTAATGTTTTTTATTATTATTACTTTGTACGAAGCAATCTCTCTATCATGTAAGGGAAATTATGCCAAATCTTGCATCTCACCTTGTTGTTGTTGTATTATATATTTAATTAATTAAAATTATAAGTAATTTAATTTTGCTGAATAATTTTATTTAATTTCTAATTAAATAAAAGAAAATAATTTAATAATTAGTAATAAATATACTTTAATTTTAATATATCTTCTTTTGTCTGAACTTTATTGAGCAGTCTATAACATTTTTGCTTAGAATAATGGAAATGATTTATCTCAGCCTCCATACATGGCAAAAAGGGAGGACAAATAGTTCAGTAATCTGGAGAAAAACTTAGCAATATCTAACAAATTTTTTATCCATGCATGCCACGTATTCGTTTGAAGAAATTATTGATATTATTACAAATAATGATAATTTAACACACAAATATTTGTTTAAAATCACTTTAATTTTCGAAAAGTTTAAATCTTATAAAAGTTTTTATCTTATCTCGAGATTAGATTAATCATGTGCTGTACCTGTGATCTTCTAACTGGATTAAATTGTGTGATATGTGTCGGCATTCAAAGTTATATTATCAAATGATCCTCCCTAATGATGGACCGGTTGCACTAACCAAGTTATGTTCTTGGGCCTCGTTACGTTGGGTTTTATGTTCAGCGGAAGATAATCTCAGAAAGTGTTGGGCTTGAACCATATAGAAACAATTGTCAGCAAACACTTGCCAAATGAAAGTGACATTGCCAAGCCCGTCCACTATCAAGCTGACAGTCATATGATGTCAATGAGGGATTTTATACAACATACCAAGAAGTAGACTGTAGACCTTCGTAGTAAAGAACTAGCTTAAGTCTCCCTGTCACGCCTAAACAACTTGGGCATTATTATGCATGTTAAAAGACTAACCAAAAATCTATTAAGTGTAAACTGAAACTTTACCTCCGGGTCTTTTTGAAGAATCTAAGAAAAGACAGTTTAACCACAACAATGTAAATTTGACGCATATGATGAACAAAAACAGCCGATTAAAAGAAAATTGCAAAAGCCATACACCATAAGAGGAAAAAGCTGATGCTAAGCTCTTGTCTCCAATAAGCCTGGAGAATTTTCCACGTCAATGTCTCCCATTCCCGTGTCTTCCTCTTCCTCGCTATCTTCATCGCCGCTAACTTCCTCGTTATCATTGAGTAGCTTAGCCATGTGCTCTGCCAGCAGTTGATCATCTCGTTCACTCACCTGAATTAAGAACCAAGTCAACCAATAAGTACTAGAAGCAAAGGACCCAAAGTGACTTTATTTGAACAAAAGACCACCTCTCAAGTTAGTAGTAGCTCATTGGGAAACCATTTTGGATAAATGACTCATAATACCAATCTTAACAATCAAAACATTGATACAAGAGGATAAACGCAACACTCACTGCTCTAGGAGCCTCCTTCACTGTAAGTTTCCCCTTGTGCTTAATTATTGCTTCAGTGCATGCAGCAATTGCGTTGTTCAGAATTGCTATCCCTTGCTCCTGTACAAAACAATGACAAACAACATTTTTGTTTGAAAGTTAGGAGCCATTGGCTGAGAAATGGTATCGCCTTGTAATTACCTCCTAAAAGGTCAACAGCAACACTTAAGACCCCAAAGAACAAAAGGATAAGCATTAAGACCAGAATCTGTACCAAACACAAAATTCAGCCCAACCATCAACAAGCTAGTGTAGGGAAAATCTTATTCTTAGGGGAAAAAATTCCAATAAAAAAAGGTAACCAAGTACAGCAAAAAGTTAATTTATCTGGGCCATCAAAGATAGGTCAATTAAGCCGGTCTTTTCAGATTAGAGTGAATCTTACAAAAAGTAGTTCAGCTTTGGATTACAACCCTACAGGTCAACTGCTGCATGATACTCTCAGTATTTGTCTCCAGGAATGTTAATCATTTCTCATGCAACTTGTTATTGGGCAACAATGACTTGTATTTAAAATAAGTATGCGATAAAAATTACCAACCTTATCCAGAGTTTGGGCAGTAAGAACATAGTGCGGAGCAGCAACGTACTTTATTTTCACCGGGCAATCATTATTGCCTGCAGCCTCAGCCTTCCTCATCACATCCTGAAGATTCAAAGAGTAAGTTTCTGAATATAAATAAGCAATTTGGTACCTCCTTTGCAAATCTTAGGTACATGTATTGTATAGACACATCAACCGAAGAGTAATACAAAGAAATAAATTAAGATGCAAAGATATGAATTGAATCAAACCTTAAGGTGAAGAACACCATCATATTCGAAACACATCATTTCTATATCAGCTCGCAACTTCACTGGTTGTGGGGTCATTCTTCTCTTAATATTCTTTACTAATGCCTCTTTGATTTCCTCCGTTACAGCAGGAACCACTTTTGTTACCTGCACATTAACATAAAACCGTAATAACCAATAGAACAAGAGTCAAAATAACAGTTAATCAAGGAAACCACAGCTGCCCCCTTGGGGACATCCAGTAAAAAAATCATAAAGGATACCTCCTGTCCATCTGGGCCAATTTCTTTAACTTCACGATTCAGTGAACTCAAAACTGAATCAGGGTCATTAACAATGACTTTGAATGCCTGGAAATGAGTTGAATTAGGCCTGGATAACACTCATCATAATGCAAAAATATCATGAACCACTAAAGTCCTCACCTCAAAGGCATGGCCATATTTACGGTACAAAGGCCAGCCAATATGGATGTACAGATCCTGTTATCATGAATAAAGTTGAATAAGTAATCGGATTACATCTAAGAACCTTTCGGACTACATCTAAGAACCTTTCACACACATCGAAGGATACTGAAAACTTCTTAAAGTTCAACTTCTGTACTAAAGAATGCACGATGTGATAGAAAAGCAAGGCTAATAATATAAACAACATGACATGATAATCTTGATCAGCCTTTTAGCCCTTCAACTAGTTGATCTAATATGACTTATGAGACCATGGTACAATCACCATTAACATCATGGTACAAGAATATAGGTCATAGTTTTAAGTAAAGATACAAGTTCAAAGCAGGCCGAATAGTTTCAATTGGTCCAGCATGAAAATTCAAACCAAGCAGACCAAGAACAATAAATTGCAAACTCTTCTCCGAAACCCTAAATTTGAACTCAAAACTGCAACTGAATACGTCCAAATGAGTGTTCATAGTTTACAAACGCAGCTCCACCATGGGTAAATTCCGGTAAAAATTATTCCTTCAAAACCTAAATCATGTGAATTAAGCTAGCAAAGTATGGAAATCCAGATTACCTCCAAATCGATGCCCAACGTCTCAGCGACATGTCGCATAATAGAATGGACAAGCTTGCTCTTATTGTACCTTTCCTCACAAGCTTGAATATCCTCTTCGCTAACTCTCCTCTTGCTCAAATCAATGTAGCCTTTCTCCTTATCAACACGAAGCACCATAACGGGTTCAATCCGACCCACCTTTATCAGACTGCTGACGCTGCGAATCCGACGGCGAGAGAGCTCAGAGAACAAAATCATACCTTCTATGTTGTTGTACTCTAGTAGTGACACGTAAGCACCCATGTCAGCGATGTTCTTCACTTGGATCATCACTGCCATGTCTACTTCCGGATATTTCGCTTCGTACATGCGACATGCAAGGTTTGGAGCCATGGTCGGAGGACTTTGAATCTGATGATATCCAGGAAACAAAAATATAGGGTTAGGGTTTTAGAGTTGTCCTAAATAATCAAAAAATTGAAAATAAAATTGAGCACATACCGCTGATAGGAGAACACCAGCTAAAGAGGGACGGAGAGGGGAGCAGCTAACAAGTGCTAGGGCGTTTAATGTTTTTGTCTGGAGAACATAAAACGTCGTCGTTGAAATAGCTTCATTTCGATGGTGGGTACGGACACATCCAATTTGTATTTTGGTGAGGCCCAGTAGCTATATGGGGCTCGAGAGTACGGGGTCAGGGTTCTGTTGCCTTACTTTTATCTAAAAAGAATTTTCTTAATTTAAATTTTAAAATCTTTAATAGTTCTAATTTTTAAAAGTTATAAAATACATATTATAATATTATTTTCATTAGTTATTAGTTGATGTAGCTAATGAAGCATATTTTCAATTTGACAACTAGACACGTATATAATATTTGGTAGAGACATCAATTTGGACCGAAAATAACTTATAACCCATAACTTATTTAATCTAAAATAAGTCATCTTTCATCATGACCTAATTTTTCATTAATAATGTTATTCCAAAATCACCAATAACTTTGCTTTGTTTTTCCTTATTGTGTTATTTTTTGTGATTTTAAATGGATTAAGATCATCTTTATTTGATTTCATAACTATGAAAGCCCATTTTTGCATATTTTGTCAAATCAATATTATCTTCTTTCATGTACTAAATCCTTTTGAACTTTTTTTTTGTCAAGTTTTCTTTTGTTAAGGTTTTTCCTATTGTATATTTTCTATTGTTTAACTCTTGACAATAATGGAACGTTCGTTTCTTCCACTTAGATGCTTATTTAGGGAGTGTGATATGAAGTTTTGAATAATTTTTGGATTCGTTAATTTGATTTTCATTCTTTTACTTGCTTATATAAGGTAGAATCGAGAAATAAACATGTCTTTGCATATTGAGACTTGTATTTATTCTTCTATTAATTGTATTTTCTTGGATATGTATTTTGGTCCTTGTCTCGCCAATAATGTCAACTAAAATGGATGTATATATATATAATTGTATAACTAGTTATACCTCAACTTATGTAAAAGATCTTTTAATTATTACTCATTTAAAACATTTTGTTTGGAACTATAGGTCGAAAGAAAAAGATAAGCTCATTCACTACATTATACCATACAATTTTTTTGTTGTGTAGATTGATAAGTGTCATGCCAACTTTATGGATAGAGACAAATCTTAGAAGATGCTTTGTCTATTGTGCTAAATGAGAGGTAAGTTGTTCAAATAATCTAAATTTTTGGGGAGTTTCCTGGATTTTAAATCTTATTGCTTTTTGTGATAATTTATCTAAATTTGTAATAATTTTTATATTTAAAAATATAAACAAATAATAAGCTTCATTTATTTTTAATATATATTATATATGCATATCCAGTCGAACAAACACATGTGTTAAAACATTCCATATTTAGTTGTTTATTAAATTATCTTTACAATATAATAGTTTTCAACTTATATATAAAATATTTGATAATTTAGTAATAATTGAATTAGCCTTAATTTAGTACAAGAAAATAGAGAATTAGTGACCGAAAAGTAGTGATAGAAAATAAATTGTTGCCAATTTGCGACGAAAATGGATGATCCATTGCTAAAGGCAATGGGGAAAATTTAGTTTGGCGACGGTTGTAGTATCTGTCGCAAACAAATGGAGGGAAACCTTTGCGCCAAAATTGGCGACGGAATTTAAGGACGATAAAGGTAACCGTCAGTAATTACTATAATAAATAAGCCAAATACTGCCAGAATATAAGCAAACCATCGGAAAACATTGCATGGAAAATTTGAAGCTACTGACGGTGTTAATATCTGTCGCAGAAATTCGAAGAAAATGATTTTACCGATGAAATATCCATCTGTAATCTGTCGGTATAGTGGCAATCAAAACGTCGTCGTCCTTCGTCTAGTGGTGTTGAACTTTTAATAATAACGAAACAACGTCGTTTGGTGTAATACAACGACGTCATTTTGTAATTGGTGAAGGATTTCATAAACGATGTCATTTGGTAATAAATAAAAGACGTCGTTTGGTTGTTGTTGAAGGTTTTAATAATAACAAAACGATGTCGTTTGGTTTTATTGTTAAAATTATTCAGGAGACCAAACCAAACGACGTCGTTTCGTTTTAGTAAAAGCCTTCAGTACACCGATAACGAGACGATGTCGTTTGGTTTTAAACCAAACGACGTCGTTTCATAACTGCTGGCCGAGTTTTTTTAAAAACGAAACGACGTCATTTGGTTTATTAAAACCCTTCGGCCGACCCTCCCCTCTAGGCCACCCGACCCGACTTTCGCACCTTCTTCCTCAGATCCACCGTTGTTCTCCCTCGTGTTTGCCGGTGTCTTCTCGGTTCAGGTGGCACGTCATCTCCGACCGTTGCCGTCATCTTCTCCAGTGGTTGAGCTGCCCTGTCGATGAAGGTATGCCGATGTTTCTCCCCTTCAAATATAAACCAAAATTGATAAAACCGTTGTTGATGGTTGTGGTTGATTTATGGTTTGTTTCATGAAGAAAATGATGGATGTGTAAATGTTTGTGTATAGGATTGAGTTTCTATAATAGCGAATCAATCTGTATTAGAGAAATTTAGGGGTATATGAAGGTTTGAATTTTGTCATTGGAATTTCCTCTTTTTTTTATGTTGGGTTTGTTTTTTATTCCTGAACATGAATTATGGTATCAGTATGTATCTATTAGATACTATTGTCAATGTTGATTACTGCAATAACGAAATGCAAACACTTCATCCTTAGTATCGTTGAAAAAATGGTTATAGATTTTCCTAAGCTATAAAGGAAAAAGGTAATACATCGTGCATAGGTAAATGAATAGCTATATTAATGGTAAGTTAGGCATCATACAAATTAAAATTTTTAATAAATATGTTGATATATATAGAATGTATTATTCATAAAAATTGTCTTCAATGATGATGTAAAGGTGACCAAGCAACAATTCTTATAAAAAAATAAAAGGCATGAATGAGAAGGTAACATTAAAACATTTAAGGTTTAACCAAGAAACAATTCGTATAAAAATGAACTTGAACTCATATGAAAGTTGTAATGCTAGCTTGAAAACCTTAAACACTATTATATGATTGAAGTTCATGGTACCTAAATACTTATCTAAGTCTTTCATTTTATCTTAGGAGGTTCAATTTGCCTAAATCTTTAGATACTCTTCTTATTATGTAATTGTTTATTCGTAGAAAACCCTATACGACCTTTAGTTTTTTAACCCTAAATACCTTTCAACCGTTTTAATTGTTAACTTATAGAAACCTCCTTAGTACCTTCAATTAAGGAGACTAATGTTGATGCTGGTTTTGGATGATTAAATGTCATAGTTATATAGCATGGTATTTTCCCCTTTTTCTTTTAAGATTAATTTCTTCATGATATTTAATTTTATTTTTTATTTCTTGATTGTGTCGTACGTTGTGAAATGGATTAGTATAGAACTTGCGATTTAAATGTGGACCGAATTGAGAATATACTTCTATTATGGAGACCCAGGTTCAGTTGTGGTTACTGGTCGATATAAAAGTGTAATTTTATTGCAGGATTGACCCTTCTTTCATAAGGGGGATGTCCATTTTATAGGGAAAACTCTATCGAATTTTCAATGAGGTCCTCATAAACTATGACATCACTGTTTTTAAATTAAAACAAGAGCTCCTCAGTATTAACTTATGATCTTATTGTGAAAGAGACTTATAATTTTACAAATTATTGAGGATAACACCTGCTGGTTGAATTATTTCAGTATAGCTAATGACGTTGATTGATTATAATATTTCATG
>JANIPN010000217.1:42547654-42558289 GCA_027478595.1 Erythroxylum anguifugum | reverse complement strand
GCAAATGTGAGTGATGCATTCCATCTCATGAATGCATGAAATATAATGGTAGTTGTGACCAGAGTAGCCAACGATCATAGCTTAAAGCTCAATGAGTGAAAATGAGCTTCGAGCTCAAAAGTGATTCAGAGCCTCAAGCTCAACGATTAATGAGCCCTATATGGGACTGATATTAATGAGCCCTACATGGGACAGTATACGCACTCGGTCACAACAAAATAACAAATGAAAAGTGAGTTTCATGTGCACTGCATATGCATAATGAGTGATTAAATTGTATTGAACGTGAAGTGTGAAATGTGTAATGATATGAATTATATGTTATGTGATTGGGTGAACCATCGATGATGGTCACTCACTGAGTTCGCAAAACTCACCCAAAATTTGTAATTATTTTTTAGGCTTTGAAGAATACCCCATTAGACAAACGGGAGTATGCCTACTGCATGTAAGGGAAAGATAGAGGTCGGGATCAGTTCGCGTCTGCATTATGTCTATTTTGTACTGAATTGTAATTTCCGCAACTTATTGTATTTTGTGTATTTGAGTATTTGTTGTATATACCTTTCCGATTGGATAAGGTTTTGCAAAAGAAATTGATCAAAAGGTAATATGTTTATTTCTGGAATGGGCTAATCGAAATTCTGATTTTTTTTCCCTAAAGGTTGGCAACTCTTGTAAATAAAAAGTTTATGAATAAAAGTAGGCTCAAATTTTCAATTATGGATTTTCGCATACGTTAAAAAAATTACTGATTTCTGATTGAGTGAGTACTTTAACACGCCACCCTCACGGGGCATGGACTCGGATATCACCGTCGATGTCGGGTTCGGGTCGCGTGGGAGTAGGGTGTTATATATATTCCCATCACAATTTCATTTGTAAAATTTATTTATCCCATGAACTTTGTCTTATATGTTACTTACTTAAATAAATACACATAAGATAAAGAATATTTTTAATTAATTAAATCATAAAACATATAACCAATTAATTGGTTATAGCATAAACTCCAATAAACTCTCACTTTTACTAAGTTAATCATTTAATTATCTTATACGATATCACCATATGATAAACATATTACTATTAGGATGGTGGTTTAGTGAGAGAATTCAACAAGATTACCTTTAGCGAGTACTTACTTAAATCTTATAACCATCCTAATTATCATCATAATTAACAAACACTGTCAAAATACATACTTGATTTTTTTATGAAAATGTTGCTCTTTTTCCACGCCAAATAGATTTAATTTTTACAATATATTACTATTTTAATTATAATTTTTACAATAAAAATAGATTTAATTTTTACAATATATTATAAATTTTTTTGATCCAAATAATTGTTTCCACTAACTAAAAATGTATTAAGGTTTGATTAAAAATTAATGTTATATTGGAACCTTTTCAACTCAAAATAATATTCTTTTTACATAAAATATACCATAGATAGAACTTACTTATGTCAAATAAAGTTAATATCCATATGTATTTTTACTCAAATATAATATAACCTCATATATAGAATAATGGCTATATTTAGTGTTTTATAACTATTAGATATGTTTAACACTTCATAAGTATCAAATACGAAATAACTTTAATATATTATCTATGTACTTGGACTATAATACGTAAAAAAAACTTTCATATCTATCTCTATAAATCTAATTCCCAGAATTTATTAAAGTAGTTCAATAAAAGTTGTCTATTAATTAAGTAGAAACTTTGGCCTTTTCTGTTACTTGATATGAGATCGAAAATCCTTTAAAATCTTTAACTCCTTCAAAAAGCATTTTAACCAAATGGTTTCAACATAATTTTCTTTCAAGAAAATTGGTCTATCTTAGGCAATATAGACTTTGAAGTAGTTATAGAATTCTTTAACAATGACAAACTCCTCAATGCCATGAACAACACCTTCATTACATTAGTTTCTAAATGGAAAGAGCACAAGTCTTTAAGAGACTACAGATTCATTTCTTACTACAACTCTATTTACAAAATCATTTAAAAAGTGATTGCTATAAGGTTGAAGCCTATACTTCTTAGACTTATTGATCCAACTTAGTTAGCTTACATCCCTAAAAATATTGCATTAGCTTAGGAGTTTTTAAAACGCTACACTAAGAAGAGCAACTGTAAAAATTGAGCACTCAAAATATATTTTGATAATACTTATGACATGGTTAACTAAAACTTTATCCTTAAAGTCTTGAAAGCTTTTGGCTTCCTTGAAATTTTCACTCAATGGATTCATCAATGTATCTTTACTTTAGCCTACATAATCTTAGTGAATGGAGAGCCCACTAAGCACTTTAAAGCTACTAAAGTGATTAGACAAGAGACACCATCTCCCTATATTTATTCTCTTTACTATCTAAAGTGTTTTTCAGGTTGCTCAAAAGAAATGCTACAAGAAAAGGAGTATTTAAATTCCACTCTAAATGTTAAAAGCATGATATTGTCAATCTGAACTTTGCTGATGAAATTTTTGTCTTTTCTAAAGTTAACATCCCCTCTTTCAGGTCCATCATAAAAGCTTTCAAAGTTTACAACATAATTTTAGGGCTTGCTATCAATAAGGATAAGTCTAGCTTATTAATCTTAGCAAGTGCGACATAACTAGTAGTTAGATTGACACAAATCACTATATTTAAGTTGGATCATATACCTATTAAGTATCTTGGTATCCTTATCAACTCTATTAAACCTGTCTTTTCAAACTTCAAGTCTCTTTTTAATAGGATTAAGAGCAAATTTGATAATTGGATTTCCAGATCACTATCCCTTACTAATAGATGTCAACTAATCAAATCTATGATCTCCTCTTTAAGTACATATTAGGCATCTCACATTGTATTTCCCCAAGCTATTGTCAAGATAATAACAATTTTTCAAATTTTCTTATGGTTAACTAGTAGTAACAAAATTGGAAAATAAAAAATAAGCTGGAATGATGTTTACTTACCTAGAAAGCATGGTGGTCTGGGTATTTTACCAATCAGAAGCCTAAATTTTGTTCTCTTAGTCAAACGACTATGAATACTTATCCAAGCTTAGCAAGTTTTATGGGTTCAATGGGTGCACACATACTATATAAAGGATCAAAATCTTTAGATTGCTAGGATTCCAGCAAATTCTTCGTCCCTTATTAAACACTTGTTCAAGTTAAGATGTAATATTAGGGACTTCTGCAAATCCATTATCAAGAATAGTAGAGTACCTTATTCTACTATGATCATTGGACCTTTTTTAATCCCCTGGATTCTATTATTGAAGCCACTCCCCTAAATGCAATTATCCCAGCTAATGCCTCAATTGTTAAAGGTTTATAAATCAACTACCTTGATAGATTCATTCTTGCAACAAACTTTTTCCAATTTCAACTAAAGATTCTATTTCATGGGGTCTCACTCCCTCTGGTAGCTACACAAACAAATCTTGTTAGTCCCTCTTTAGCAACCACTCCTGTTATATCTTAGCATAAAATAGTTTGGCTTCAGCAAAATTTACATATATCTTTATTCATACTATGGAAAGCTATCAAAACTAGGCTTCCAACCTCAGACAAATTAGCTAGATTATCTCATTTACCTAATTGTTGTGTACTTTATAAATCATATCCTAAAAATATTAAGCATTTATTCTTTCAATACCAAAATAACAATTACTTATAGAAAGCAATTCTTCAGCTCTGTAATACCAACAATCCTCTTATCCTCTACGCTAGCATTATTGAATGGAACCAAAATATTAAGATGAAGTTTAAAAGGAATGTATGGATCTTCAAATTGGATTTTAGCTACTTAGTTTATGGTTTATGGGATAAAAGGAATAAAAGGATCTTCACTGATAATGCCAATAGCAAAGAAAACCTTTTAAAAGTTATATATGGTAGAACTAGAGCATATATCTTTGTTTAGATAGATAAATATTTATTCAGCCCGCTTCAACTTACGAAGTGGAGAATCAATTAGCACTATCTTGTACTTCATAAGCTTACTAGATTCCTTTATTACATATTAGTCTTTTGCATTATTGTAGCACTTTGATCTTCATCCTTTCATTGGGTGTTTTTATATACACTTAGAATAAACCTTTTATGGTACTAATATATTCATTATTTTAAAAAAAATCTTATATTATGTAGTCCTCCTAATATAAAAGCAAACTATTCACTTAGGGCTATTTGGTTAGATGTTAATTAATGGAATTGAATAGAATGTAATAGAACAGAATGGAACGATTTATAATGAAATGGAATGTAATATAATGAAAAGTTGTTTGGGAGGGATGGAAGGGTTCATAATGTAATGTAGTGAAATGTTATTTGGAATATGGACGGAATAGAATGTAATGTATAATAAATAACTATTATACCCCTTATATTAAAATGGTTGTTGCAGGAGGTTTAATGCTATGATTTTAAAACAAAAATCATGTCCAATTAAAAAGTCATGACCGTGACAAATAATTTTTATATATTTTCTATTTTAAAATTTTAAAATTTTATTATTTTATTATTTTATTATTAATTACATACAATTTATTAATGATTATATAAAATATTATTATTAATTATTTAATATATTTTATTCTATTATATTCTATGTGATTTATATTTAAAAATAATTTATTTATATTTTATTTATATAGAAATAATTGGTAGTATATATTTATTAGTTTACGTTCTATCCTAAACCCCCCGAATCGGAGGTCTCTTATTTTCACTGTTTAGGATGGAACGAAACATAGCATGAAACCCTCTGCTTCTATCTCAATCACATCAGCAATCGCATTAAAATCAAAGGCATAAATCTTTACACCCTCACCGAGATTTCACTCAATGCTCTCAAGTGTTTAGGGTGAAAAGGATCAAAATGGATAATGGAACTCTTGCCATAGACTTGCAATAAAATCACATCTCCACCACTTATGTACAAACTAGAGAAAAAAAATCAAAAGGTCTTTATAAGGTTGTAATGGGGTTAATCAAAAATGGGTTTAAGTGGAGGAAATTTTCTAAAAAGAAAATTACTTGAAACTTATTCACAATACACATAGGTCCTTTCACTACAAAACTATTGGAACTATATACTTTTTATTCCCTTTTTTTTATAGGCTCGATTTTCTTCTTTTTTCTTCTTTGTTTTTTTTTCAACATTCCAATTAGTTCCATAATTCAAAAAATATTGGACCTTTCACAAATTTGAAGCCTCAAATAAGTAAATAATGTAAATAATATTCAGGGTTCAAAAAAATAAAAAGGTCTTCAAATAAAAATAGGATAAAGGTTAATATGTGGATTTAAGCAATGAAAAAGGCTAAGGCTCAACTTGATTATTCCTAAAGGTAAATTTTAGGGTATGGTAATTTTCAAAGAAACAAGCTAAAGTAAATTGGTAGAGCTAAGTGCCTTTATCATATTAATGCTTCTAATTTAAGAAACATGTTAGCAACATGTATAATAAAAGCAAAAACTAGATGGTCCCACTACACACGATAACACATATGAAAGAATAACAAGAGCTTTAAAAAATTTTGAAATTTACTTTTTAGGCTCAAAAGTTCACTAAACAAATGGGCATATATGTGTGTAAATAATATGCAATTTCATTCAATTTGGATATTTCAATGATTACGAAAAGTATGACTTAAAACATTAATTTCATTCTAACCATCAACCTTTTGCACACCAATTCAAGTCAATATTCAACAATAACATAAAGTATTCACGAACAAATCTCAACCAATTCAATATATCAGTTAATAAAATTTACAATCAAGATTATAATAAGCTTAAAGAAAATCAGTTAAAAATTCCTTATGTCTATCCCCACATTTAAAGTTGTACATTGTCCTGAATGTACACAATATAAGTATTAAAAATAAATGAGAGGGTATGTAACAGCTCAGACCACCCGCCCACAGATATTGTTCGCTTAGGGTTGCCTCTCAGGCCAAACCCCTCACGGTTTTGCTCTTCCCACCTTTGGGAAAACGCGTCTTAGGGGAAAAGGTATCCATACCCTTATAAGGCATACTTCGTTATCCTCTCCAACCGATGTGGGATCTCACACTCTCCACTCCCTTAGGGGCTAGCCCTCTTTAGGGCCCAGCTTAGCTGGCACAACGGTTCAGGTATTGGCTCTAATACCATTTATAACAGCCTAGATCACTCGCCCACAGATGTTGTCCGCTTTGGGTTACACCTCGGGCTAAACCCCTCACGGTTTTGCTCTTCCCATCCTTGGAAAAATGCTTCTTAGGGGGAGAGGTATCCATACCCTTATAAGGCATACTTCATTCTCCTCTCTAACTGATGTGGGATCTCACACTCTCCAACCCCTTAGGGCCTAACCCTTTTTAGGGCCAACCTAGCTGGTACAACGGTTCGGGTACTGGCTCTAATACAATTTGTAACAGCCCAGACTACCCGCTCATAGAAATTGTCTACTTTGGGTTGCCCTTCGGGATAAACTCCTCACGGTTTTGCTCTTTTCACCCTTGGGAAAATGCGTCTTAGGGGGAAAGCTATCCATACCCTTATAAGGCATACTTCGTTCTCCTCTCCAACCGATGTGGGATCTCACACTCTCCACCCCCTTAAGGCTTAGCCCTCTTTAGTGCCTAACCTAGCTGGCACAACGGTTCGGGTACCGGCTCTGATACCATTTGTAACAACCTAAATCACCCACCCACAGATATAGTCCTCTTTGGGTTGCCTCTTGGGCCAAACCCCTCATAGTTTTGCTCTTCCCACCCTTGGAAAAATGTGTCTTTGGGTCACGTTCTCCTCTCCAACCGATGTGGGACTTCACAGGGTACTATGACAAATTTCTTTGATTATGGTCCATCCAATATGAGACTAACATCCTTGCAAAACATAAATGAAAACGAGATTAAAAAAAGAGAAAAGAAAATAAAACTAACAATAACAATAACAAAAATAACTAAGAAATATGAAAATAAAATAACATAAAATGAAATTTATCCTAATTTATGGGTTGCCTCTTATGCAGCACTTCTTTAACGTCGGTAGCCTGACGTATCCTACACGTTGACGTCATCCTGGATCAATAATTAGAGGCTTGCTTCCACCTTTTTCTCTATAAAGCGGATTCATAGCCTATAAATAAGCCACCTATTATAAGATAATAACAAGGATATAATTTATCAAATTAATAAATCCAATTTCAAACAATAATGCCCTTTTTAATAACAAACTGTTAACAATGTAAGGAATAACAAAATTGTCTGTATTATCGACTAGCTCAAACAATTTGTCTTTGAGGAAGTAGGAATCCTCCGTACTTAAGGGCACTACCAACACCTCATCAGTAGTTTCCTCACTTGGTTCCTCCACCAGTTCTTCCTCGATCATCTCTATCCACTCTTCTTTTTCTTCCTAGATTGAGGGTTATGACTCATCTTCTTTAATTACCTCTTACAACTCCTCTACTTCTTCTTCTTGGATGGAGACTTCTTCTTCTTCAAGAAGCTCGTTTTGGAATATCACTCCATTCACAAAACCAAACCTTGCCTTTTCTTCACTCTGCTGCGTTAATAAGCTCTAATAGTATTTTATGTTGTACTCAAGATTTTCAGGTGAAGAAATTCTTTCTTCTGATTCACGTCCGTTATCTTTAATTTTAGCAAGATATTCCATTAATTGATCTGCAATGCTTGCTTCCTCTTCCTTCTACTGGGAGCTCGTTTTCACTCCTAAGGGTGTCTGCCAGTTGGTCCTTCCGATTCACCATATTTTGTATACGAGCTTGCATTTCATAATGCCTTATGTTTGAATCTTGAATATATTGGGTCATGATATTCTTCAGAACAACAGTTACCTCCTCACCTTCTTGAAATGTATCTTCATTCATGAAATTGATTGTTGTCTATTCTTCACTCTAAGACAATTAAAAGCTCAAATTATGCCCATCATATGTAGCTGAAGAAAGTCTCTCATCGAATTCGCATTGTCTATCTACACTCTCGGCAAGGCATTCCATTAATCGATCTGTAATACTTTCGTATTGTTGTTCTTGTTGGACATATTCAATTGGAGCGTAGTCATTCCATCCATATACATAAGGGAGCACTGAATTATACGCATTCTCGTATGATGGGCCTTGAGGTCGGTTGAACATGTTTGGTTGCTCCCACTTATACGTCGGTTGAGCTTCTGAAAACATGCGAGGAAATGGCTCCTTCCAATATGATGATGTTTCATTTTGTAAAGAAACATCCTGGCTTCAATAGTAATATTGTGCACTCCATCCATCCATTATGAGTTATGGCTACGAAGTTATCAATTCCTAAAATAAACCACCACACATTATCAGTGTAGAGAAATTCAAATGACAATTAAATGAACAAGCCAAAATACAATAAAATACAACTAAATAAAATATAGAAAATAAAATAAAATAAAATAAAAACAAAGATAAAACAAAATGAATTGAAAATAACTAAAGTAATAGCATTCAGGCTTTCCTAATATGAAATTTCCACAACAGTGCCAAAAACTTGATTAACCTAAAGCATAATAGTTAATTTTAAATAACCTCAAGCTAGTACCGGTAAGTAGTTATAGCTAGTACCGGTAAGTACAGGTTGATCCCACGAAGACTATGAATATTGGTAATCACCTTTCCCCTATTATCTAGCCTAAGGATTGATTTTAGATTTTTAATGGCAAGAAACTAAAACTAAAACTAAAACAAAAACAAATAAAATAAAATAAAATAGGAAACAATAATGAACAGAGAGATAGTGGAATTCAGTTAGAAAACTATCACTTTCAGAAATTAGTATCTAGGCTCGAATCCCCCTAAAACCTTACTAGATTGGTCTTTTATCATGCAATGTTTGTTGACGTATTAGACCATAGAGACCTTTATAGTATACTAGTAGCTGACCTTGAATCTACTAACAACTATTCCTAAAGTCTCTAATCGAATTACTCAGGTTAAATCTTATAGGATTACATTACTAATTTATGAGTCCCTCTATTAGGTTTGACCTTAAATCTAGAGGATTTATGTCATCCTATCTCTAGGGTTGCAATCAACTCCTTCTAATTACGGTAGATTTATTCACACTAAGATTTCTCAATCTCTACGTATGAAATCAGATTATGATCTAATATCTCGAGTTGTTAGAATATAAATATAAATAAAATGCATAATCAAATCACAATATATCAAACAACTAATCATATTAATAAAAGAATCAAATCATGTCAAAGTATTAACAAAAATCTCATCTAACTTAAATACTAAATGGACATTTAGTTACACATAATCAAATACGAAATTAAACATACATTGAAAGAAAAACAAATAGAAAAAAATGAGTTCATAATTCAAAATCTCCCTGAGTGTCTTTTACCAAATTTTCTCATGATGTAGAGGTTTGATCTTGTATTAAGATGATCTTTCAATGAAATTTCCGTGTTTCCCCCTTCGTTGGACCAAAATCGCACCGAGTGAATGACTTCATGTTTGAAAATTGCCTCCCAAAAGTCTCCTTTTTTCTGCCCATGAAACGTCACTTTTATATTGAATTCTAGGTTTTTGGTTCGTGCACACGAGCATGCATATTTGGAAAACCCTAGATATAGCGAAAGTTCTGCACGCCCGTGCACTTTTTCCAAATTGTTGTTTTCTTATTTTTGTCGCGTTTTCGCCTGAATTCCTCTCTGTTACGTCCATGAAGGCACTTATCACCTATTAACGCACTTGAAGAATATTAAGTGCCAAATATACAATAAAAGTATCAAATATAAAAGCAAAACACATCAATATGGGTTTTAAAATATAGTCGAATATTCATCTATCAAACTTCCCAAAGAGTATAGCTTATTTTAACAATCCTCTCCTCTTAGATCATTCAACCATCATTATTTAGAATATATTCAATTTAAGTAGGAACAACCTTTCAAATTAAAAATTTTTCTAGTTTTAGAAGGTTTTCAAGAGGCAATTATAAGGGGGCCGAATCATGAGGTATAAGATTATAAATAGTTTTTCTACATGAAGAAGCTGATACACATAAAAAAAATGAGTTTAAGAGTCTACAAAAAAACTAAATTTCTAAATACTTAGAAAGAACTGAGTAAAGCTAAGGAAAAATTGAACCAAGCTTAAAGCTCTCTCTACAAATCCCCAAATGACCATAATTTGATAGAAGATGAGAAGATTGCAATACAAGTTTATAGCCAGGGAAAAAAGAATAACCTATCCATAATCAAACAAAGATTTAGAGTCTTATGGCTAAAACAAAGAAATAACAACACTAGCTTCTTTCACAAATCCTTGCTTCTTAGAAGGAACACAAACAAAATATCAACATTGATTGATCAAAGAGGATCTTGATTGAGTACATATTATGAGATCTGACAAGAAGCTCATTCCCACATCATTCCCAATGAGCAGAATATCATCAACATACAAGATTAGAAAAATAACCTTTCCTTATTATATCCTTTTGTATACACAAGGCTCATCTAGGTTTTGTATGAACCCATAAGTTTTGATAAACTTATTAAACCTAATGTTCCAAGACCTAGATGCTTGCTTAAGTCCATAAATGGGCCTTTGCAACTTGCAAACCTTATGCTCAT
>JANIPN010000217.1:42388075-42398191 GCA_027478595.1 Erythroxylum anguifugum | reverse complement strand
TGTTATTTAGGAGGGGTGAAAGGGTTTATAAGAAAAAGGATAACAATCAAAGGATGTGCATTGACTATTGTGCTCTCAACAATAGATATAATATTAGAAAATTGTTATTTAGGAGGGGTGAAAGGGTTTATAAGAAAAAGGATAATAATCAAAGGATATAATATTAGAAAATTGTTATTTAGGAGGGGTGAAAGGGTTTATAAGAAAAAGGATAACAATCAAAGGATGTGCATTGACTATTGTGCTCTCGACAAAATCCCAATTCCAGAAAAATTCTCAATTCTTATATTGGATGAACTACTAAATAAACTGCATGGGGCATAATATTTTTTCAAATTGAACTTCAATTCAGGATATTACCAAATTTGTATGAAGGAGAAAGACATCGAGAAAATAGCTTTTCAGACCCAAAAGAGCCACTAAAAATATTTATTAATGTCGTCTGGCCTTATCAATTCCCCCATAACATTTTAAGCTGCAATGAACGAAATTTTTAAGCCTCTATTGAGGTGATATATTTTTCTTTGATGACATGTTAATCTATATTAAGATATGGGAGGACCATTTGAAACACCTGAAAGAGGTGCTATAGATTCTACCAAACCACCACTTTGTACTTAATTCAAAGAAGTGCCAATTTGGGAGCAACACTTTTAAATACTTGGGTCACTCACGATTTCTCAAAAAGAAGTAGCAATGGATCTGAAAAAGGTTCAAGCTACGATTGATTATCCAGTTCTAACAAATGTTAACGGTGTTTAAGGATTTTCATGATTGATGGGAAACTACCACAAATTCATCAATGGGTACAAAAGTATAGCTACGCAACTAACAGATTTAACTAAGAACGATGGTTCCAAATGGACTAAGGAGACACAAGAAACGTTTGGTGCCTTAAAATGACGGATGGTGGAGGCTCCTATTCTTGGGTTGCCAAAATTTTCCAAATAATTTTCCGTTGGGTGTGATGCTTCGATTAGAGGAGTAAGAGCAGTATTAATGCAAGAACATAATCTGATTGTCTACTTTAACAAGGATCTATCAAAGAAGAATTTGGCTAAGTCCACTTATGTAAAAGAGAACATGGCTGTAGCATTAACATTATAACCTTTCAGGTCATCACAGATCAAAAAGGCCTAAAATATCTACTCCAGCAACATATCACTACTTTAAATCAACGTAATTGGATGGAAAATTGATGGAATATAACTTTGACATCTATTGCAAACCTATTAAAATGAATCAAGCAACAAACACTTTGCGCAGAGTGATGGAGCAAGGGGAAGCCAACATACTGCTTTCATGCCCAAAATGGATGGATAGCTATGAGTTACATCAGGAAGTGGATAATGATTCTCAATTACATAAGATCATACAAGATTTACAGCAAGACTTTGATAAATGAGTATTTGACTATATTTATATACCCATATTTAATGTGTTTCGCTTGTTATTTAATATTTTATAGTATTTTTTGTACTTATTTTACTTTAAGTGTATTTATAAGTTATAATTGCCTTCATAAACCAAAAGGAGAAGAATTTGGATGAAATCATGGAATAAAACAAAGATTTAAAGAAATTTGGAGATACACGGTCATATACAATGATCGTATAAGTCTTTGTAAACATGAGGCGATTTGAAAATATGGTTTCTACCTGTTTATGTTGCTTATGTAAGTTTTTGGAAATACACAATTACATACACAATTGTGTATATCCCATAAACCATAATTTTTATTATAAAAGGACGTTATCGAGGGCAGAACAAAAGGAGGCAAATTTTATGATTATTACCAACCACTAAGGACGTGAAAAATATGGAATAAGTTGTGTTAAATAATAAGAAGAAATATAGAAATAATAACTTCTCAACAATCATATGATATAAAAATACATGTGAACTCCATTAAACTATATAAATAAGAAAATTAGGAGCTTAAGCACATTCTGTCTAAGAAATTTTCATGTTTTTTTAATCCAAACATCATAGAGGTATATACATTAATTTTGACATTTCTTAACCTAAAAATAAAAATATATATTAATTGTTGCACTTTCATAATCATAACTCATGTTGTGTAATAACATAATTCAAGCATAAACTTACAACTATAATCTATTGTGTGGTTAAACAATTCAACCATATAATCACAATTACAACTCATTTTGTATAATCGCTTAATTCAACCATAAAGAAACAATTATAACCTATTTAGTGTGATTATATAATTCAACCATAAAGTTACAACTATAACCTATTTTCTGTAATTCATAATTCAACCATAAATTTACAATTACAACTCATTGTGTATGATTATATTATTCAACCATAATAACATCTTTGTAATTTTTAATTAATATTACAATTTTAATTTTAATTTTCATTATTATCATTATTTCTAGTTTTCTTCTAAAAATCATAAAGAATAAACACATATACATATATAAGATAATCCTTAAACTTTAAATTTTATATTACAAATAAATCATTTTAATTTATTTTAATATCAATTGATTTAAGAAACTAGTTAAATACATCGGTAATGAAAGTTTAGATGTAACTAAAATTAAAAAATCACACTAATTTATATATAATTCTTAAGAAAATAGTCAAATTTCACAAAATTAAAAATTGATTTATTATTCTATAATCAAATAATCTTACATGTTAAAGAAGAATATAGTTAATAAATAATAATATATTAACTCACTTTACGCTTAGACATAATTAATTAATTTCAGTTATAAGCAAGTAGTTGATAAAAAAAAATTACATAAATTTAACAAGTCACCCGGCCCACGACAATTTACTGTATCAAGCATTTAAGCCACAAATTTGACAAGTCACCCACAGCACTATATTGGCTACTTTGTGAACCGTCTCCAGGTTGATGAAGCAGCGATAGCACAAAGTAGCGAACACGACCAAAAAAAAATCCCAATGGGTCAAGTCCGATTAGGCTTGATTTGTTGCCTCAAGCCCACGTCTGACTTAAGATTCAATTGACCGAGGTGATTGGCACAAGATAATTCGGGTTGAATTATTATTTTTTCAAAAAAGTACAAAACGAATATTATTTTTAATAAAACGATATTTTGTTATTGTCCGTCAGGTTTCGATCAAGTCGGGCTCGAGCGCTTTTACCGTCGTTAGAGATACCCAACACCAGTTGAGAAGTAGCAGCGATTGAGAAGCATCAGGACGGACGACGGAGGAAAAGCAAGTGATGGCATGAGATGAGATAGCCGAGAGAAAGAGAGAGGAAGATGAGGTTTAGTTTGACTGTGTGGAAGACGGGCGACAGATGCTTCCTCCTTAGATTAGTTTTTTTTTATATAATTTTAATGCTTCAATTTTTACCTGAAATTTATTGGTATCCTTAGTACGGGTTTGTAAGTTGTACCGTTTTTGGGTCCGGACAGTACAAAATTCATACGTCTGAATGACACTACAAAACCTAGAAGCCCAGCACTTTGAAAGTGTGAAGCTACATTGTATATTATGTTCTCAGTTCTCACTAGGAAAAAGACAGAAAAGTGAAAAAAAAACTCTGGATCAATAATCTCATTACTGTCTGGGCCACTCTCTATCCACCAATGCTTGTGATTGTAATTGTGTTGAGTAAATATTAGGCATTTAGTTGAATAATTTCTCAAATCAAAAAGGGCATAGGAAGTAGGAAAAGGACAGCCATTTAAATCCAGTGGACCTCTTCAGGAAGCATTATCTGCACTTTTCCCTACTCTGGCCTCCTCTACCACAAAACGTTTGATAAGACGTTTTCTTCTGACTTGATTGATAGATAAACATCGAGAGTCCAGACATCACATTATAAAATAAAAATTCAATTTTAATATAAGCATCGAGAGTCCAGACAAAGATTACCATGTATGGTCTGGACTCTCGATGTTTAAATTCCTATAACAGGATAATCTTTGTGACACAATTTAGAAATAACTATATTACGAGTAACTTCTTTAGAAACCGAACAATGAAACTCCCTCGTATGCTTTGAGCTACAACTAATGTTTTGACAACCAAAGTTACTATGGTTGGAGAAAGCAAATTACAATGGAAGTAGAAAGAAATGATATTTTTAGCCCCACAGGCAGCACTGGGACTGGGTAATGCGATGAAGAGATTCCCAAGCGGTCATTTCACAATCGAGGTTTTGCTTCTTTGTGGATAGGGCCAAGCCTCTTTAGAGATGTTTACTTTTTTAGTGTGAAGTTTCTTTTCTTCAACTCCCAAAGTGCAATGAAATATCCCATCTACCTCCATCAACCATATGTCTCATCTCAAGTCACCAATACATGTAATGTTGCCCCCACCCCCCAATGGCCATGTTCAATTATTTATTAATTTCCCCTGCTGCTGCTAGTACCTTCTTTTTCATCTTCCATGTACTTCCTTATTTGCATAGCTTAATTTGGTAGAACATAGGTAAATATATCACATACCTCGGACTCCGGTCTTTTCTGAAACTTGGACAACTTCAACTTGCCTACACAAGACTGGTGATCTCGTCTGGTCGGACACAAAACATTAAAATTGGCCCATTCAGGTGTCGAACCTGCGACCTTGGCGTAATTAGCTGTAACCAACTGAGTTTGGTAGGCGTAAGCAACATTTTCATGGGCCTATTTATATACCTCAGAGTAAGAAAGGAGAGTAGCAGCACATCAACACTAGTGAGGTGGTCGCCATACACAAAAAAATCATGAGGAGTCATGAGCCTCGTTCAAGCTCTTCATGTGCAGCTTGCAAGTTCTTGAAGAGAAGATGCAGTCCTAACTGCATATTCGCTCCATATTTTCGTTCCGATGAGCCTAAGAAGTTCGCCAAAGTCCACAAGGTGTTTGGTGCAAGCAATGTAAGCAAGATCCTGATAGAAGTGCCTGAACAGCAACGTGAAGACACGGTGAATTCGCTGGCTTATGAGGCTGAGGCAAGGCTCAGAGACCCTGTTTATGGTTGCATTGGTGCTATAGCTTTGCTGCAGAGAAAAATGATCGAGCTCCAGGTTGATCTCGCTCTTGCCAGAGCTCGCCTAGCCCGCTATGCTGCTAATTCTTCGTCTACCATCTTCAGCGATCGTGGTGCCATCGAACCCTTCTGCGAACTTCCTGTTTGTGCTGGATTTATTGACAGTTTTCAACAGAATCCATCGGAGCTCGCCCAAGACGGAGCTATCAATGAATTTACTCATTTCCCGTATATACTCTGATCTCTCTCTTGTTCTTTCTCTGTGATGTTGCTCACAAGTACTTAGCCTACTGTTCATGTTCTGATCAAGAATCAAGAATGCCATACTCAGCCCTCTGAATAACTAGTTAACTAAAATCTTTTTCCTTCATAAGCTCAGTTGTTTGAAGTTATACATGGATGGTACAAAAAACCAATTGCAAATTAGTCAGAATTTGGAAAAATCATCCAATCAAGAGCTAGTAGTCTCAGTTAACTCATGGATAACTGTTGCTTCCCTACCAACGGGTTTAGAAGTTATGGCAAGTCGAATTGATATCAGCGAAAAGCTAAGAAAATGGTGACGCACCGGAATTCACATAAGCCCTCGAGTATGCTGAAGCACCGAATTTGGGCAATGATGTCATCAGCCCCACAAGGCATTTACTTTATTTTGTGCATATGGGAATCCAAAGACTTGGCTTGGCCAAACCCCAGTTTCTTCACCTTACGTTTCTTACTCATAATAAGTCGGTTCCAGATATAGTCCCGCTTTAAAAGCACCATAAATCATAGACCTAACAAATATTTACTTTAGTTCTAGATCAAACAGTATTTTCTAAGCTTGTCGCTGCAGTACTATTCGTTTAGTTGCATTGAGAAATGTCAAGAATTAGATTTCGACTATGTTACCGTCAGACATCGTCAAAACCCTTTGTTCTCTTTCGAACACCAATCATAACGCAAAGAAATTACACACTAATTTTATTAAGATAAATCCGCATCACATTTTTATCACTAAAGGGGACTACTAATGTAGGTTACAATCTAGTAGATCAGCAAATAGAGACAATCTTTAGCACATTTTATCTACAAAAAAACAATGTTGTGCTGCAGGTACATCATCTTCGCAATTGGCATTTACTTTGTGCCCAACATGGGGGATCCTGGCAATAGGAATGACAGCTTCCATTGGTGGATGTACAGATCCACAAGAGTGCTTTCATGGATTGTTATTGGCCTACTTTTTTCAAAGACAAGTGCTTAAGAGATCTCAATTATCAGTTCTTCCCTGTTCAAATCCAAATTTGTATCAGACCCCAAGAGATGCAATCTTAAGAGACACCAGAAGGATTTCATTCTGTTCATACAAATGCATGTGCAAAAACGAGTCATTCTGGGATACAACAGTTAAGTGTCAATGAATGCCCCGACATCCACTTATCCTCTATGTTATATCCAATGAAGAACCATAATACTTTTATCATATCAAATACATATATATGGTCTATCTGAACAATGCCGACACCTGAATCTTCTAGCTTAGTGGACGATAAGCATCTCATAACCAATCTTAGGCTGCAATTTTCTTCCAATCTAACACAACACAATAGTCTGCTAATATAAAGGACAGGAAACTTTAAAATATCAGATCCCTTCATGGAGCAAAAATAGCACCCACAGGACCATGATTTGCCCATCAAGAACTCCTTCCCCTCTATCATGATGACGCCCATAAATGATAGAGGTGACTCGTCTACACTAAGATTGCACAAATGAACTATAATCACAATACCAAAATATCCCTTTACTTCCATTACGTATTTCAAGAAACTAACATCCTAACAGGATAGGCAGTTGAAGGTTATACGCAGAAGCAACCCAAAACCCACCTCATTTTACGTTAGATTTCTACTGGTATTCTGAGATGCCTGCAAAAGTGCCAATTCTAATCTGGACTTTATAAAGTATAAATGATACAACCGAGTTTGAGCAACTATTTTTATTTTCAATTGAATGACATAAAACATCCCAAGTTCCTACTTTGAAAAGGTAACCGATCTAGAGATGCAAGTCCCACGCTTCCTCAGCAGATGGCTGGCAATTGTAGGTTTCGAAGTAGGCACTACTCTTAGACAAGTTCAAAGACCAAAAAAGGAAAGAGAGATGGACAGAGCAAAACCCAGAAACAAAGAACGGCATGTGTCAAATCACTTAATTGTGAGCATTCTGATGACTGTACCTATGCAACGAGACCGTGTTAACTAAGGAAACAATCAGAACCAGCGTCTTTGCTGAGGCTCACAGGAAGATTTCAAGTCATTTACCTACCGAAACTTCTTTATCAACAACTAAATCAATATCTCCACCATTATCCTTCCTTTTTTCGGTTAATGAGCAGATTAGAAATTCAATACTTCGCAAATCCACAATCCAGTTCAATAAAAATGAGACTGATCTAATCTACGTGTTTTGCTCAATTATTCACCTGAACCAGAACCGAACTTTGCTCGCTTCAGGGACTTTCTCCGAAGTTCCATCTGAGCATTCATGAACATGTTCATTCTCTCCAACTCCAGCTCCTTAGTGACTTCCATTCGCTGCTTTTCCAACTCCATCATTTGCTGCTGTTTCGAGCTCTCAATTCTCTCATATATCTCCCCAAACTTCAATATCGCTCTCGCTAATTCTCTACACGCAGCTCCATCCGAGAAATCCACATCCTCCATCCGATGCTGCTTCTTAACCAGTCTCTCATCAAACCCTGAGATCTCGTCCTCTTCTTCGTCGTCACCCAAAGAGCTCTCGCTGGAATTCGAAACACCCGAATAGATCTCTCGTTTAGGGTTTGCTTTTGGCTTAACGGAGAGGGTGACGGTGGTGGACGGTTTTTTAGAATTGGCGGCATTAGTATTGGGGCCGATAAGTGAATCAAGACGATAATAAAACGGCCACTTTGACGGAGGAGGTTTGGCCTTCTCGAGCTTGTACTTCTTCTTCAGAGTATCAATCCGGTTCTTACACTGGATGTCTGTCTTCCGAGGCTTGCCGCCGTTTTGACCGGCGTTGACGGCGTCGGCGACTTCTTTCCAGTCTTTTTGCCGGAGATTTCCTCTATTAAGAGTAACGTAACGGTCACCCCAAGCTTCGATTAGAGTTGCCGTGGCTCCTTCGCTCCAGCAGTCTTCACGGCCGCCAGCGAAGGCGCCGGAGGACTGGTGATGGCGGTTGGGATGGGCGCGAGAGGCGGTGGGGTCCATTTAAGAGGAGAAGATAAGAGTGGAGCTGAAGTGCGGCGGGTGAGTTGGTGGAGGATAAGAGAAAAGGAGTGGTATTGGCGAGACAGAGGAAATGGGTAAGAGCAGAGATGGCCGTGCATTTGACCGCCGGTGACGTCAGCTCCGTTATGGGGTTGGACGGGAATGAATCCACTTAAAAAGGATAACCACGTGCGCACGTTAAAAATAAAATAGCAGCAAGCATTTAAATTTGTAATACCTAATTAGACCGAGTAAATTTAGCAACACAACCTACTAATCATAAGAGACTTCATTCTCTTTACGTATCTACTTAAGTAAATTTTTTGAAAACTTATGTGGATTAATTTCCAATTCTTTGTAAATTATGTCCTCCTCTACAATCCCTCTTCCAACAAACTCTTACGATAACTTGAATTGCCACGGGCTCAACACAACAACGTTAACAAAAGTATAACCACCAAGGTTTGGATAAGATTGTGAGCTCTGAGGGTAAAAACGTATCAAACCTACTCCTTTGAAGTTTTAGGGGTTGTAGACCCAGACCTAGAACAGTACCTTTCCTTTTTAGGGATGTTAAATAATAAACTACTATAACCACCCAGACCTAGAACAATAACTTTCCTTTTTAGGATGTTAAAATAATAAACTACTATAACCCAGACCTAAAACATTGACTTTCCTTACTCATTTCACGAGCTCATCTTCTAAAATTAATCCTCACCCATTTCCCTCCCTTCACGTAAGCGAACAAAATCTTCTGTCCAGTTTTATGATGTCTTATTGTATCCAGTGAATCTCAGTCATTTATTTATGTGGGTCCCGTATGAGCTTCATATAAATAAACGTGGAGCCTACATAAATGAATAGCTAAAATTCACTAGACACAATAAGACACCATAAAATTAGACAAATGATCTAAACTCCACATCAGCAACCCCCGCCTCCCTCTACTTTCCCCCACCCTTTCTTGGTGAAGTGGGTGCCTCCCTCTTCTCTTCCCTAGAAAACCTCACGGGGGATGCCACCAATTCAGGAAAGTTAAGATACATTCCTCCAACTTTTCACAATGCTACAGTCGAACTCTTTCATTCTTTCACAGACAAAAGCCTTCTTTTCTTGCATGTCCAACTTTGACCTGAAAAAACTTACAATTGATAAATAAAAATGATATTTTCGTTTTTAATTTTTGCTACAAAAAATACTCGAAGCAAGCCCTTGGCATAGAGTATATGGTAGGCTATTGATGTCCCAAAAATGGTGACCAAACATGGATTTGTCCTAAACAAGAATGAGGTGTGTCAATATAGACTAATTTCTATAATATTCCTCTAAAATACTGGTTTCTCATTTATCTGACAAGTTTTGTAGATAAATCATTTTATCTACCTGAAAATACAACATAGTTCAAGAAGATTGGGTATGTAAGACTTTGCATTGAAATTAACACGAATAAAATCCTCCCTAACATCCTAAAATTAATGAAGCTAGCTAGATGAAGATGAAAGCTTAATAGAGAATAAAATTTTCTCATCTTTTCAATGAAAGCTAAAAATGCATAAATCTCTTAAAATCTGGAAGGAAACATTTATTATTTTTTCTACAAGAGATTATTATGAACCAACGAGAATCCAAAATTTCTCAAATTCTCAATGACAGACATGTGCTTCCTAATCATATCTTTATTTTTGAAAGAGAGGAACTAAGGGGGCGGTTGGTTCGTATAGGGGAATAGTAATAGAAATAGGAATGAATATAGTGAGTAATGGGAATGGATATTATCATTATAATTATGATAGTTGGTTAAAAGAAAAGAATGATTATCATTACCATTGATATTGGTTGGTTTGTAAAAAATATTGAGAAATAAAAATTAATTATAGTTTAATTA
>JANIPN010000217.1:42375843-42387544 GCA_027478595.1 Erythroxylum anguifugum | reverse complement strand
CAAGTCCGTCACTTTAGCACTTATACTCCGGCAACAGTTGGCGTGAATGGTGGTCACCGACGTAATATCTTTACTATATGAGCAAAACCCACTAAAGTAGAGAGTCACCAGGAACCTAGCGTTGATCCACAATTGTCCCAACTCACAATATATCTCCACAGTTTCTAGTCAACAACGGAACTATAAAACAAATGATAAAAATGCATGTGGGTCTAGAATGGATAGATTTGTAGATCCATCAAAATCAAAGCTTTCCAAAAAAAAAAAAAGACTTTTTGCCCCTCTTTGCTTGGCTTCTTGATAGTTCTCTGCCTTAAAACATTGACAAGTTCTCTTTTACCTTTTCCTAGTCTGCTAATATTGAGACAAAGAAAGAGCAACAAATGGATAAAGAAACAGAAGGTAAATTCAATAGTGAACCGGACCGGACCGTCCGGTCCGACCGAAAAAGGTTTGAACCGGTCAGTGGTTCGGTTCGGTTTCACTTAATAATCTCTTTATATATAAACCGGACGGTTCAATCTTTTTCGGTCGAACCAAACCGGTCCGGTTTTAAACAAGCGTTTCCCTCTCCGAGCTTCCTACTCGTTGGATACCCAGAAGAGACACACATACAACATGGCACAACTGAAACCGTCTAGAAATTTCCCGCCGATAAAGAACTGCGGTTGCTCCGCCTACAAGTCTATCGTCGCAGACCTCGATGGGACACTTCTGCTGTCGAGCAGCTCCTTTCCCTACTTCATGCTGGTGGCCATCGAAGCCATTGGGATCCAGATCGTTATCTTCGTCTCTTACGTTGGCCTCAAGGTCCACGACTAAGAGAGCCACCGGTTTTGGAAACGGAGATTGAAGTGAACCCAAAGACTAAGAGAGCCACCGGTTTTGTAAAGAAGTTACTGTATAGTGACTGGCGAATGACAAGGCAAGGCGAGCACCGAGTGGAGGGAGTAGAGGCGAGATGAGCACTAAACAAAGGGTGGACTTCGTCGAAGAGGGAGCACAGGGATTTTGAATTTTGGTTGAAGAGAGTAAGGCTTGTATACCTTCTTCACAACTGATCTCTTGGACGTTGGGGAAAGAGATCTGTGCTGTTTTGGGGAAGAGATGAAGGCCATGTTTGTATGGTATGGTACTGGAAAGACAGATTGGAATGCTGAAGGCTAGGGCGTGTCAGAGCCTTTAATGGGACAGGGTGGTCACGGATGCGGACTTGGGGTATGTGACAAAGCTACAAGACACGCCTACTCCCTTCCTGAATTACTATTCCATGCTTCTTGTTAAAATTTGAAAATGGTAATGGGTGAAAAGTTTTTAAAACTTCACTGAAAACCAACTATAAATTTGAAAATAGTAATGGGTGAAAACCAACTATCGTTCGGTTTTACCGTGCTTCTTTCTCTTTTTTACTTAGTTACTATTTTTAGTTTTATTTTATAAATTAGTATCTATTTTAAATATATTATAATTATTAAACTCAAATTTATTTTAAATTTAATTATATTATATTATATTTTTATTTATTCTTATAAAATTTTTATCTTATTTATTATATTCCGGCTTGATAGCGGTTCACTACCGGTTGAACCTCTAAACCTTAAATTTTTCCTTTGACCGGTTCGATATCCGGTCCAGTTTTTAAAACATTAAGTGAAAGAGAGTTCTCTCTAGGGAAGAAGATCTCCCAGCTTTCAAAATAAAGGTCAGAGATACCCATCTTACAGGGTGTATTGTTGATTAGAATCACCATTTTATTTATGATAGGTTCTTGGTAATAGGTTTTACTTTTATTTAGTTGAAGAAAATATACATAATATTAATTTAAAATTTTACTTATTTTAAAATTTTAGGGAATACGTAAATTCATCTTCCCTTTACTTTTATCTATTTTAAATGGGTTGAGAATAAAAACAGAAATTATTGGACAAAAATATTCTTAAAGAATCTAGATAATTGCTTAGTTATTTTTACTTTTAGTTTTAAAATTTAATAAAAATTATTTAAATAAATTCAGTAAAATGTGTTAAATTTGTAAATTCACAAATAATAACATTTTATTTTATTCTCTTATACAATATTTACTGAAAATATTAATAAACTATTATATTTATTAAAATTTATAATTAAATAAGTAAAAATTTTATAATGATTTATCTCTAAATAAATAAATAATAATAATAAATCAAACATGTTTTTATTTTCATTAAAAAAAATACTTAAATCAACAATACAAAAGTGTAAATCAAGATAGAACAAGTAAACGTAACAAAATTGACAGCACAAGGACGAGTGTCCTTATAATCAATGTTTTAAAACCTGAACTTAACATCGGATCAGTCAAAGAAAATATATAAGATTTAAACCGTTATAAAATTAGTATATAATAAATAAAAAGTAAAAATTATCAGAATAAGTGAAAATATAGTATATAATAAAATATTTTATTGAAATAAAAGGAATACACCAATATTTATTAATGTCTAATAAATCTAATAATTCAAACTAAAATTAAATCTAACATAAAACTTAGAATAATAATAAAAATAAAAATATATTTCTGAGGAAGGTTATGTCTCATCATCGTTAGGAGTTCTAAATTATCCAACACAAGCTTTCATCCAAAATATGTGTATCAACATCTTCCACTATATTCAAATAACTTACAAATTAGTAATGTATGAAATTATTTTCTATTATGAATTTGTAATATATTATACTTTTTATATTAAATATGATCAAAATAAGAATCAGTTGACCATTAATAAATAGTCGTAATTCATTCATTGTAACAAATACATTTTCTTTATAAATCGCCTTTTCCAAAATTTAGTATGGTCAATACAATATTTTTTTAGTGGATCATATGCTCTCTTTTTTACTAAACACTTTAATAATATAATAAAGAAATTATAAAGTCAATAATAAAAATAAAATTAATGAAAAAATAAAAAATCAAAGAAGTACCTGTTCTTCATTCTTAGATTAAATAACGTAAATAAGATCATTGAGTTTTTGATACTCCAAACGTTTTCGTTTCTTTATATAAATACATTAAAAAAATACTCCAATTATATTCACAACTAGGAGTGACAATGGGTCAAGTTAAGCCGAGCCAAGCCTGAGGTTTGATCAGGTTCAAGTTAGCTGAGCACAAGATCGAGTCCACCTGAGCCTTAGTAGCTTGTAGCCTAACTTGACCAATTTTTTTATTTTTAAAATTAAAAATGAGAAAATAACATCATTTCTTGTAAAGCAATGTTATTTTTCTTATAGTTATCAGGTTTCAGGTTAGGTCGACATGGGCAATATAAGCCTAAGTCAAAATTGAGGTTTAATTTTTAAGAAATTAAATTCGAGACTAGTCAAATCGACCCTAACTAGTTGACTTTAAGTTGGGCCGGGTCAGGCTAGACTGGGCCTAGACTTGATTGCCAAGCCTATTTATAACCTGATGTAGAAGTTATTTGACTGAGTAATCTAATAGAGACTTTTTTCAGTGTTGAAGCACTTTCACCAATTAATCTCTACCATTTATTTATATTTTAAATTAATAGTTATGAGAAATCTAAAGAATATATTATTAATAAGTAAATTATAAACTAAAAGTATGAAGCTTACCTAGTTGCATTTTTTTCATCATAAGTTTTTTGTTTGCAGATGAGCTAATAAAACTCTCTAAATATTCAAGATACAACTTAATTTTATTTGTTACCTTTAACTACTCTTTAATAAAGAAAATACATTTGCATTCAATCACATCAAAGAGACCACATATAATTTTGTTTGTATATGCATCTTCACTATATAAGCAATAAAGATTGAGAAAACAAACTACTAGGTAGATCCTTTGATTAAGATGTTTATCCCATCGTTAGTCAAGAATATCTGTATAAGAATTGTACAATTTCTCCTTCGCTTTAAAAAGACTCTTACTTTTTTTACAAACTCTATACATACCATTATATATATACCCCAACAGGGCCCGTTCTGACTTTTTATAGGCCCTGGGCAAATACAAAAAGGCTCCTATTTTTTCTTTTTTCTTTATTTATGATAATCAAGAGTGAACCCTTATAAAAAACAAAAGAGGCAAAATAGGGGCCTTTTTGTTGCTCTTTATGAAGATCAAGACTTTCACAAAAAACAAAATAAAATAAAATGAGGTCCTTTTTATTGCCTATTTCATTTTTCACGAGGCTGAGCCCTAGGCAGGGGTAGGCTTTGGCAGTGATCAGGGCCGGTCTTAACGTTTTATAAGCCCTGGGCAAATAAAAAAAGGCTCCTATTTTTTCTTTTTTCTTTCTTTATGATAATCAAGAGTGAGCCTTTGTAAAAAAAACAAAAGAGGTAAAATAGGGGCCTTTTTGTTGCTCTTTACGAAGACCAAGACTTTCATAAAAAACAAAATAAAATAAAATGGGGCCCTTTTTATTGCCTATTTCATTTTTCACGAGGCTGGGCCCTAGGCAGGGGTAGGCTTTGGCGGTGATCAGGGTCGGTCTTAACGTTTTATAGGCCCTGGGCAAATAAAAAAAGACTCCTATTTTTTCTTTTTTCCTTTTTTATGATAATTAAGAGTGGGCTCTTATAAAAAATAAAAGAGGTAAAATAGGGGCTTTTTTGTTGCTCTTTACGAAGATCAAGACTTTCATAAAAAACAAAATAAAATAAAATGTCCTGGTTGTGATGTGTGTAGAAAATCATATGATGAATTGTATCTTTATAAGAATAATAAGCTCTATTTATCATTGAATTGTAAGTTATGATAACTCTATTTATACCTATGTAAGTTGTTATATTATATAAAATTTTAAATTTATTGAATTATAATTTATATATAAATTACTTTAATATATATGTATGTTTATATAAACATCCCATCAATTTTTAACATTCTTATTCTCCGAGCTAAACTCTCCATCATTATCCAGCCATCCTATCCACAAATAACGCAACACACAAATATGATAACAAAACAACACATTAATGTAAGAACACTTATGTAATAACAAAATTGTGTATTTGAATTTTGTATTTAACATTATGATTGGACGTTTGATCTCCTAGTATTTTACATTCACAAAAGCGATATTTTATGGATAAAATTAAATCTTCAAAATAACGTGTATTAGAAAGAGGGTTTAACATGTATTTATATCAATTGATATCTAATAGAATTTATTATAACAAATTTTTTATTGGACTTATCTATCATCTATTGGAAATTCACATGTGAAGTAATCCCACATCGCAAATAAACATAAGGATGAAATGAGTTATATACAAAGATAAGACTCATAAGCCATCGCCTTAAGGTTTTGGGTTAGGATATAATGTCCTGGTTGTATATGGGCTTACTTGGATCTAGTCCAATTTCTCCACAAGCTCCTTTAAAATCCTTCATTGGTATCAGACCTAGGTTAATGAAGTCCGATGAATAAAGATTCATGGATTAAGGTCAAATGAATGGGTGATTTATTAAGTGACTCAAATAAATTCACATGAGATATGGGTTCAGGGGGGGCTAGTTCGATATGGAAGGATCCACTTGTGAGGGGGAGATGTTGGAAATTCACAAGTTGAGTGATCCCATATCGAAAAGAAATATAAGGATAAAGCGAGTTGCATACAAAGAAAGGAATCATAACCCATTACCTTAAGGTTTTGATAGTCCGCGACCTATAAGAAGGATATATCATACCCCTCCCCCAAACAAGATTTGATCTACTTATAGAAAAGGGGAAGGATAATGTACCGCTTATATATGAAAAGCCTACTACTTTTAAAGAAGCAATGTCTTTAAAATGACATGAAGCCATGAGATCTAAAATGGAATCCATGTATACTAACCAAATACGTACTTTAGTGGATGCACTTGATGATATTGTATTTATTGGATGCAAGTGGGTTTAAAGAGAAAAAACACATATAAATGGCAATGTACATACGTATAAAGCAAGGTTAGTGGCTAAAGGTTATAAACAAAAACGAGGAGTTGATTTTGATGAAACCTTTTCACTTGTAGCTATGTTGAAATCTATAAGAATCTTATTAGCTATAGTTGCATATCATGATTATGAAATCTGGCATATGGATATCAAAACAACATTTCTCAATTAAAATTTGCTTGAGTATGTGTATATGACACAACCTGAGAGTTTTGAATCTAAAATATTTCCTAATCAAGTATACAAGTTGTAAATGTCTATTTATGGAATTAAGCCAGCGTCATAGAGTTTAAATATCGGTTTTGATGAGAAAATCAAAGAGTTTGATTTAATTAAAAATGTAGATGAACCATGTGTCTATAAGAAGGTTAGTGGAAGTGCAGTCGTTTTCTTAGTGATATATATGGATGACATATAGATCAAAGAGTTACTTGGGTTGTCCCAATCCATATAAGCAGGTTTCAAGTCAATCTTGATGAATGTCACTGGACGACTGTGAAAAGCATCTTAAAGTACTTAAGAATGACTAAATATGTTTTTTATTCTATGGACGAGTTGAATTGAGAGTTCAGGAGTACTTAGATTCCAGTTTTCAGTTAGATCTAGATGATAGTAAATTATAGTCAGGGTACTTTTTCACTTTGAATGGTGGTGCAGTAAGTTTGAGGAGTTCTAAACAACCAACCATTGTAGATTCAATAAATGAGGTAGAGTACATTTCAGTGTCAGAGGTAGCAAAGGAAGAGTTTTGGATCAAGAAGTTCATCACTGAACTTGGAGTGGTTCCTAGCATTGTTGAGCCTATAGTATTGTACTATGATAACAATGGTGTCATTGCACAAGCAAAAGAACCAAGGTCTCATCAATGGTACAAACATGTACTTAAGAAGTTTTAATTGATCAAAGAGATAGTGGAGTGGAAGACATAGCATTGGAGCGAGTCTCTATTGAAGAGAATCTTTCAAATCCTCCCACTAAGTCATTGTCTTAGAAGAGACATGATCGACATATAGAAGGATATGGTATCAGATACGTTGGTGATTAGCTTTAGTACAAGTGGAAGATTGTCAGTTTATGCCCTTGTAGCCAATCAATTGGTTGCAATTTTAATATAAAAATTATTATTTAATTAATAAAAGGTATTCTTTATCTTTACATATTATGTTAATTAAATTTGATGTTTTAATACGAAAGGTAAAATTTCTGGAATAATTACTATGTAATTAAAATTATGATGAGATCATAATTATGAAATTCATTTTTCATTTATGTATTATTCCCTAAATATTCCTAATTGTAGTTTCATCAGGATAAGATATATATTAATGAAATGGTAAAAATAACACACATTATGTTTCTTTCTTATGAAGAAAGTAATTGATTTAATAAATTAAAGTATTAAGATACTTAAACTAATGTGTGGGTGCTTATTAGAGAATAACTTCATTAAACTGACCCGATTATGAGGAACCCAAATGATATATTGCTTATGTGTCTGTGGATTTCCTCATTATGATAGTTGTATGATTGATCTTTATACCTAAGATTAACAAGCTATCTCATGTGAGAATTACTGTATTTTGATGCTACTTATAAACTGTCATAGGATAATTTAATCGGTAGTACTTAGATATAGTATGAATCATATGGAGATAGTTGTTTAAGTCAATATAGGATTCGCCATTTTTAAGTAATTAAAGATAATATTCTACTATTCTTGATTAGTAACGATTTAAGAAATTCTCTAGCTAGAGTGAATTGACTTTTGAAAAGGAGTTTTTTAAATATCAATTATAAATCAATTACTAATTAGTAGGAAAGAACATGATTAGATACAAAAAAGAAAACTTTACATCCATACTTTGTCCAATTAGAATATTGGATGACGAAATGGTTAAATTATACATCATAACCATGTATAGATAGGTAAAGTTAAATCACTTTGACATTCCTAATATTTAGGTGGTTATGACATGCTGCTAGACGTCAATCGTGATCTATGATTACGGAGTATTAAAGATAAATTAAAAGTAGTTTTAATTTAGCTAATTCTACTTATATATGATATGTGTAATTTATAATCATTGTCAATATATAAGAAACCTAATGAGTCACACATAAAGAGAAGTTTATAAGAGAAAAATCAATTTTAATTATTTTGGATTTAATTATAAAGTTTGAGAAACATTAGGGGTTAATTATGAGATATTTGATTTTATTAAAATTAAATTAATTATAATTAGAGTTAGACTTTAATTATAATTAATGTATTTAATTTTAATAGAAATTAAAAACCCTAGTGTTTTGTCAAAAAAAAAAACCCTAGTGTTTTTTTTTCTATAAATAGGTATAAGCATAAGATGTTAGCTAGCACTCCCGCTTATTTTCCTCTCAAAGAGTTGAGTGACTGCTATATGGATACTATTAAAAGGTTAGACACATGAATAGCTCGTGGTTGACAAATCGAAAAGGTTTCGAAAACATTTCAACAAAAATAGCAAATTAGGTACAATTATATATTTTATAATTCGAGTTTAATTTTTCTAATTATTCAATTATTGGGTCCGATAATAAACCATAAAATTTTATTTTTCCATTATGCTTGTGATTCAATCACAGTTAATTTCCATCATCATCAATTATATATCTAATTATATTTATGAAATTAAAATGAATATTGCTTAGATATAAATTGAATCATGATCATACTAGGTAAATGCCTAACATCAGTTTCAAAAAAAAATAAAAATTTTTCTCACACACTCTCGATGATACGGAAATAAAAGTCAGGGTAGTTAATTGGCCTTTGAAATATAAGTTGGAAGTATTTCTATAATTTTCTTTTTTCCTCAAGATTTTGTTATTTTTTGAGTACATAACTATCTCTAGACATACCAATTATCATGATTCATGAAGTGCTTTTGTGGATGGTTTCCATCCGAAAATTGCAACTGCCCCTCAAAATTATAGAAAAGGAGATTTTAACACTCCCAACCTAATAAAAACTGAGTAGTTGATAATTATTAATGTGCATATTGAAAGCACTAATTATATTCACGTGAGTATGTACTGAATTGGAAATGACATTTTATTACAATAACTAACACAAAATTAATTTCCCAAAAACAGAAGCTGAAAAACGTTAGCAACTCCTACTTTTAGTTTGAATTCTCAAGTCCAAAACGATGGTAAAGGATGAGTTAATTAAAATTGGATTAAATTGTCAACAATTATGGATAGTTATCATGCCTAGTAAGGACAAAATAGCTGACCATTTTGTCAGCCGAATACATAAGGCGCTCCTGCCTATAAAAAGACAGGAGCAGCATGAAGAAACACACAACTAGTAGAAAAAGAGAGATGTGAGGTGAGAGAGAATAGAGAGAGAGAGAGAAATATTCTGTGTATTTTTGTGGGTCTATATTTTCTCCTTGTAATTTTCCAGTTTTTCAGTAGTAAAATTATTCTATCTCTATCCGTGGTTTTTATCCCAATTTAGGAGTTTTTTTACGTAAAATATATGTGTCTATTTTATCTTCAATATTTTCAATTTCATTTTAGATGTGACCTAGCTCTATCCAAGTTCCAATTTTTCACAAAAAATGGTATCAAAGCTAGCCTTTGGGTGCGTATATAAGCTTATTGTATGCTCTGTGGTTGCCACTAAGAGTAGATTCAAAAGATAAGTTAGATTATTATTCACCCTTTTGAAGGCATTATTCTTAAAGTGTTCATGGTAGCAGCAATGGCCACAAAGTATGAAATTGAAAAATTCAATGGGAGCAATTTCTCATTGTGGAAGTTGAAGATAAAGGTAATCTTGAGGAAAGATAATTGTCTGATGGCCATTAGTGAAAGGCCAGCTAGGATCATAGATGAAAAGTGGAACGAGCTAGACGAGAATGTTGTAGCTAATCTTCACTTAGCACTAGCTGATGGAGTATTATCCAGCATAGAGGAGAAGAAGGCGGCGAAGGAAACATAGGATCACATCACAAAATTGTACAAGGCCAAATCATTCCGCAACAAAATTTTTCTGAAGAGGAAACTATATACTTTACGCATGGCGGAATCCACTTCGGTGATGGAGCACTTAAATACTTTAAATACTCTATTTTTCCAACTCACATCATTGGGGCACATAATAGAGATAAGTGAATGTGTAGAAGTTCTACTCCAAAGTCTACCAGATTCATATGATCAATTCGTCATAAATTTAACAAACAACACAGACACTCTAGTCTTCGACAATATTACAGCTGCTATTCTAGAAGATGAGAGTCGACATAAAAGTTAGAAAGACAGGCTGGCAAATTCATAATAAGTGGAGGCCTTGGTGGTGACGAGAGGAAGATCAATGGAATGTGGCCCAAGTGGGAGTCATAGTCATGGTAGATCAAAATCTAAGAGTAAGAAGAATTTCAAGTGCTACAATTGTGGCAAGAAAGAGCACCTGAAGAAGGAATGTTGGAATCTGAATAAGAAAGATTATATTCCTCAAGGAAATGTAGCAAATACTTCAGATAATGAAGGTGCAATGGTCTGTGAAGCGGCAACGACTATTGGAGACAAAAGAAGAATTATTGATGTATGACTTCTCGATTCAGCAGCTACTTTTCATATGACCTCTTGAAGAGAATGGTTCCATTAGTATGAATTTATCTCTAGGGTATCTGTGTACAGCTATAATGATCAAGCTTTGAAGATCGTTGGTATTGCCACTATCAAGTTAAAGATGTAAGATGGGACAACTCAGACTAGTGAAAAAGTGCAACACGTGAAGGGCTTGAAGAAAAATTTGTTGTATGTAGGGCAACTAGATGATCTTCGTTTCAGATTTGAGATTCAGAATAAGATCATGAAGGTGATTAAAGGAGTACTTGTATTTATAAAAGTAGAGAATATAGCTGCAAATTTGTACGTGCTGAAGAGAGAAACTTTGTAAGAAGGAGAAGCATCAATTATTGTGACGAGCCCAGGTGAAAAATCTACAACGACATGGTATAAAAAGCTTAGACATATGTCTGAACAAAGAATGAAGACACTTGTAAAGAAGAATCTACTTCCAGATCTCACAAAGGTATCATTACCCTTTTGTGAACATTGCATTGTGAGCAAGCAACATCGATTGAAGTTCAACACATCAAAATTCAGAAGCAATGAAATTTTAAACACTAGTGCGTACTTGGGAGGAGCAAATTTCTTTATATCATTCATTTATAATTATTTGAGGAGATGATGGGTGTTTCCTATCAAGAGGAAGGCATATGTATTTCCAATTTTCAAATTTCACAAAATGCGGGTGGAACTCGAATCTGGTAAGAAGATCAAGTGTTTACGCTCAGATAATGGAGGCGAATATACTAGTAAAGAATTTGATGAATTTTGCAAGCAAAAAGGCATCAAAAGGCAGTTTACAACGGCATACACTCCTCAACAAAATGGAGTGGTGGAGCTGATTAAAAGAGCTATGTTGGAAAGAACAAGACCGATGATGAGAAATGCAGGCTTAGATAAGAAATTATATGCAGAAGCAGTGAATACTACTTGTTCTGTGGTGAATTGGGCTCCATCAACTGCAATTAAGTTGAAGATACCGATGGAGACGTGGACTGGTAAATCAGTGCATTATTCAAACCTTCATATATTTAGAAGTCTTGCTTATGTGATGTTCATTTGTAACGCCCCAAATTAGGGGTTAGATGATTACGGACATTTAGTACGTATATACGTGCTATGGAAAGATTTTGGCA
>JANIPN010000217.1:42336861-42349907 GCA_027478595.1 Erythroxylum anguifugum | reverse complement strand
GAAGCCCTGCGGCAATGTCAACCTTAAGGCGTAACTCCACCAACAGACGTAAAGGCCCGGGGGGAGAGAGTCTTCTCGTACATACGGGAGGATCAATAACCTACCATGAGTGTGCACAGAGACTTGTAAGTATCTAAACTTCACACTTATTTTGTAAATGTTTTACTTTGCTGTATTATAGATAAAGATAATGATATAAATGTCTGGTGTCATATATGGCTGTGTTGAGTTTTCTTTATTTGTTCAATAGGGGGACATATCATAAAAATAGGGGAAACTCTATCGAAATTTTTATTAAATATAGTTCACATCTAACCATTTATGTTAAATATGCAAGAAAAGTCTTTGGGTATTCCTCCTATACCTACTCAGCTGTTTTTGCATGTTCATACGAAGAAGCATGACGGTGTGACATTCGTCAACAGCCGATGTAGAGAACTGAATGTATGTGAAATTAATGCCTTATTATTATTTCTTTTATAATCATTTAGTTTTACGATTATGAATAATCCCTTACTAATGTAAACATTGGTTCCTAATAGGGCTAAATACAACAAACCATTCAACGACAATCTCAGGAGGAACAACTTGTTGATGAGACTCAGACGTATTTTGATATTGTCGATAGTAGGGACCGTCGTGGACGGATATTCGGGCTAGGTTCATTTGCGAATACTTGTTATTCGCAATCCTCCATGTCCAGTACAACAACGTCTACCAGACAAGCGCAAACGTTGGAAGTCAACGAGCTTCGGGCCACAGTGCATACATTGGCGGAGAAGATGACTCACATTCAAGAGAAAATGGACCAGATAGCTCACATGCAAGAGCAAATGGAGCAGATGGCTTAGCTGAGACATGAGCTGGAGCAGTTGAAAGGGAGGGTTAGCACCTCAGAGGACCCGCGATCACCAGGATATTAGGATTGTTGTAGTCATTTTCTTTCAATTATGAAGATAAGTTATGGACACTGTAATATTTTTATTATCAATTAAGAAAATTTGAATTTTATATCATCAATCAACTTCTGCTTAAACAAATTAAATATATAAACAAATAAATTTAATATGCACAGATAATTCACAACTGTTAAAACTATGTATTTTTCATAAGATAATCAAATAAAATTTAATGTCGGGATTTTTTTTTAAAAAAAATTCTAACTTCCAATTACCGACGTTATACAGAAAACCGTCGGAAAAATGTTTAAATATTACCGACGGACTGAAGAAAACCGTCACAAAAGTATTTCAATATTACCGACGGAATACATGTACCGTCGGTTTATTTACCGACCGTTCTTGTTAATTCGTCGGTGTATTATATTTTACCGACGGAAAGACATGAAATTTTCGTCGTTATAGTTACCTAAGCCTGTAATAACGATGCTTTTGTCTGTCGTTCATTTCCGTCGGTAAATATTAATACCGACAGAATAATTGAATTTAGCGTCGGTTTTGTCCGTTGGTATTTCATTGATTTCTTGTCTTGAAATAAATAAAGGAAGCATCATCCATCCAAGCTTAAGCAAAATCTCCAATTTCACAAGATAATACACCAAGAAAAACCAGACCAGACCATGCTCTTCATCATTTTCCTACACATTTTTTATAACACGAGATCTGTTTAGATCTGCCACTCAAATAGCCAAACCAGACCTATACAAAGAATAGAGAAGAGAAGACGAAGACGAAGACTAATGATGATAAGGTAAAAGGGAGACAGTCTGAGCGTTTTAGCAGGGGGAATAAAAATCAAGTTCTGTTTCTTTCTTTCTTTTTCTTTTTTTTTTTAAATTTTAATCTTAAAACTTTTACTAATTTCTAATAACAACCCAATATTGTGTTGGTATTTAGTATATCGGATGTACCAACTGAAAAGGCCAATATTATCCGAAAATTGTCTCCAATACAACAACAGTATATATTTTGTACTATTTTTTTAATCGAAACAACTGGTACCAACTGCTGTTATAAGAAATACAAAACTTTGGTTAGGGTATATCAACTTCTTGTTTATGCACTGAGGTCTCATTTTGGAGTAATCTAGTTATTATTGTGATTGTTTAATTAATTTCTAACCCTTGAACCTTATTTGTTTGAGTTTACCTTAAATAATCTTGTTATGAATCTTGGTTGATCTTAATAATATAATGCTTTGGAACAATTTCATGATTGTTGAGAAGAAACGAGTGTCTAAACATCTTTCTGGTTAGGATCAGGGAAATCTTGAATGATGTGGTTTTGTCTTAACTTATTGTTTGCTTTTGATGATGAAATCTTAATCTCAGCAATCGATTTCTTGAATTGGCTATTCATTTTAGATAGAATATGAATATGTTGATACTTTAATATTGTATGCTTTAGTTTAATTCAGTCTTATTCAATCGTCTAAATAAAGTGTAGAAATCTAAGTGAGTAGTTCATTTTATTACTTCTTACGAGTGGTGCACTTATTATTTGTATTTACATCAAGTTTTTAGTCTTGTAGTTGGGGACTGAGATAAATATTAGCTAGCAGTGAACTAGCTTGGTCTACTTTGGATTTCCTTTTCTTTGTTGGGTTGTTTAGAGAGTTGATCAAAATCAAAAGGGCAATTCTCTGAAATTATTTTTCAGTTTGCTTGATGAATAAGATTGAAATTATTCTGCATATTTCACGTGGTGAAACTAGCAAGAAGGGAAAAAGAACCTCTGTCTCTTGCTTCTGACACGATTACTTAGTGGCATAGACGATGAGGCAATTCTGGCCAACACTACTTTGAGCGATTGTTTGACAGTGACCAGAGAAACATCCTCTTTCCTGCCGTTATTAGTACAGAGTAGTAAAATGCTTTTAACTCGTCCACCAACACTTGCAATATCAGCTCTGACTACTGCTAGTCCAAGACTTTTCAGTGTTCGGATGATCTCTGAGAACAATTCTGGTCGATCATCGCAGCACACAGAAGCTCTGATTAATCCGCTATTTTTGTCTTTGTTGATATAAGATGCGCTTGATTCTTGACATGTAACACAATCAACTGTTACCTCGTCGATTTCTGTTGGGACAGTTGAAGATCTGCCGACTTCCATTGCTTTATGTTTAAGATCTTTCACACAATCAACAACACTTGCTAAAAGAGCGGCTTTGTCCATCTGTTGCAAGGAAATTACTACCCAATTCAGGATCTTTTATTTTGTCGGTGACATATCGCAAAGGATCCAACAGACTAGAAAGCAGATAATTTTGTGGAACACCCTCCTAATTTTAAAAGGGAACTTTGATCTCCATCATATTCTTGGAGTAGATTATTAAGTGATTTCGGTGTACTTATGAAATGGGGAGTTGGTAACCATGACATGGGGAGTTGGTAACCATGAAAGCTTCGGCTTTTAAAGCATAAAAAATCATCTTGGATGAAATTTGAAAAACTAGGAAAAAATCTTCATACCTTGTCTGATTTAGGAATTAGTTTCCTGAGAACTCCAAGTTGTGTATTTATCCTGTCTCTGCGTCGCTTCTCTGCAAGGCTATGGCTATTGGAGACAGATGGTGTTGTATCTTCTGCAGTCTCTTGAAGAGGTATTGACAATGAAGGAAATCTTTGTACTTGAAAAGTGGAACTAGATGATGATGAGGCATGAGGAATTTGTGGCCATGGAATTAAAAATGACTGGCCATGTTCAGCATAATTTTTCTGAACCCAGTCTATATCTGCAGATTTAGCAGGCCAACAGGAAAAGTATTGCTCTTCCATATTCAAAAAGCAAAAGCCTTCCACAAACTTGCTTACTATTACTCTTCCTTCTTTTATGAAGCAACATCACCACCTACTGCATCTGCACTAATAATGTGTTATGTTCAATCTTGACAGTGATTGGTGTGATGCTCAGGTACCTTTAATTGGTCAAATGAAAATTGTGTTTGGCCTGTTAGGCTGTCACCTCAAGGTGAATTTACTTGAGATCACGGAAGATACGAAGAAAAAGAAAAAGAAGATATGGAAGACAATGAAAAAAAAAAGAGTAAAATGTGTGCTTTGTCAGTGACAACTCGACTGCTATCCGACAATTGGACTAAACACAAGAGAATTAATATTCCATAAATTGGATTAGAAAAGTAATCAGCATAATAAAAGCTTTTGATTCGTGATGGGTCATGGATTGACCTGATAACGTAGTTGATCGATGAGTTAAAATGGTATTAGTTTGGTGAAACTTCTGATCATTGTATCACAGCAGTACCAAAATTTTCAGGTTTCTTACTAGTTTGGTACTGAAGCCCTTGATAAATGTGTGAGACTTCTTTTCTTTGCCTTTTCTCTGTCACCTTTGGCTTTCTTTTCTGCAGAGATTTAAGCTGTATGGAGCCCACCTCCGCCTGCATCAGGAGCATGCTTGTTTCTAAGCAGTGCATATCAAGTCTCAATCCGATAAAAATTTGCTTGCCATCTAGATTATTGCAAACATGATCTTTGGGGATAAAGAAACCACCCATTTTGATGGCTTCATTTGTCCACTAGCGTTTTATCATTTGCGCTTGTGTTTCAAAGATTGTCCTGTTGTCCTACACGACCAAACAGAAGAGAGTTTCAATTACCCTCACCACTTGGTCACCATGCGGGGCCCCCAATTGCAGCGCCCACAATCATAGCAACTCACCATAAAGAAGAATTGGGAGATTGATACGACTTTAGATCAACCAATAAAATCTCTCGTGCTTTTGTTGTGCAAATAATTCAGAACCGTTCTTTCGGAGTTCTACAGCCACTTCTACTCTTGCAGTTCCCTACCACCTCTTTTTGCAGCGAAGAATTAAAGCTAACATGTGCGAAATCCACGCATTGTGGTAAGTGATTATGAAACATGGAATAGTTAACACAAGTGGGCAACTTTGGTTCTGCCATTTCAGCCCGAGATCAACGGAATTGTCAGACGTCCAAAATGGTAGTTAAAGCATGGATTGTCAACTACAAAGAAAGCAAATTCTGATGGTTCACGAATGCCTAGCAGGCTAGCTGGGGAAAAAAGAAGGCATCGTTGGGTCTCTTCAGATAAGCAATATGTTTGGTTAACGTCTCCCGTTGTCGAAGAGAAATTTGACACATACTTAAAAGGGACGGTGGATGCAAATTTGGATCCAATAACATAAGCTGGAATTTCCTTTTCCCCAAGACTTAAGCTTCTACTTCAAAGTTATCTTCTTCTTTCCCTTCTCTTATCATAAAATTCTTGAAAATTTCTTCAATAATAGTTTGATCATAAAATTCAGCAATACTTTTGGGCTATCTGCAAAAGTCTTGATGCCCCACTTTATTAGAATGAGGGAAGGGAACAAGAGTTTCGGGATATGTTGCAAGTAGGCTTTTTTGATTAGAATTTTATTTTTATTGGATATTTAATAATAATCATTTTTATAAGATTAAAATAAAATTTTAAAATTGTTTCAATATAGAGGATAATAAATTGCCCAATAAATAATCTAGATCTATTTAAGCAAGTTGAAATTCAATAAAAAATGATACTTTATAAATATAGGACAAGTTCTGTTTGAGCCTATGATGGGGAGACCTAACGTGGTTATTATAAATGAATGTTAGGTCTTTTATTGCATTCTTAAATAAGTGCACAAATAGAAAATTTTCTTTGACTCGTTAGGAATTTCATATATTAAGAAGAGTACAAAAGACCTTGCTAATATTATTTCAAGTAACTTTCGTAAAGGACAATTGAAAGTTATAATTATTTGTTTTACTCAAATTTTTTATCAGCTTGCTTAAATAAAAATGGATAGCAAAACATATATATTTCCACATTATTTCCATCTATACAAGTTTATGGTTAATCATAAGACAAGCAATAAAGTTCATGTTATATTTAATATGTGGTATCAAAGCGATTCCATAAATATATAAATTTAAGTAGAAATTTTCTAATTTCTTTATAAGGACATAAGGGAAATAAATTTGTTTTTTGCATAAATACATAGTGTATTTGTTGATTGGATTGTTTTTGTTTGAGAATTGTAAGGAAAAGGCACAAAATTCAATTTTTGGTGATTGTTCAAGGTAAATTTGTTTGAATTTGGTAAACAAATCATCGGAAATAGCCATAAAAATCTCCTATTTTGGTGGATTATATGATTATACGTATGAAGAAGCAGTTGGTGATGTGACAACTATCTGGCATATGGGACCCACATATGTGGACAACTGATATATGCATTGATAGAGCTTGTGACATATGTCATATGAATTAAGGCATATATAGTGCAATTGGCACATGTGGGACACACATTATAAAAGTTAGAGGTGCAATAGGGTGAAGAAATCAATAAGCAATTCCTTGAAGAATCCTTGATGATGATAAACTCCTATTTGTTCCAGGGCATGCTAATATAGCAAATTATGATGCAAGTGGTATCCTTCCTCTTAATTTGTCTTATCAATAAACAAAGAGGTTTTTGTATAAGTGTACTCACAGGATGAACCAATATTGTATAAAATTTTTACTGATGGGCTAATTAGGAGATGTGTTTCTGAGGGTATGTTATAAATACTAATTCATTGTTGTAATTATGCTCATGCAGGGTACTATGGAGCGAACAAGATGACAACTCGAGTATTGAAATGTGGATTCTATTGGCCTAACTTGCTAAAGGATGCTCATTAGTTTGTGATGCAATGCAAAAAATGCCAAAGAGTGGGGAGTATTTGAAGGATAGATGAGATGCCTCTGTCTAACATTTTATAGGTTGAAGTGTTTGATGTGTGAGGTTGGATTTCCTGGGACCTTTCCCCTATTTTCATAGGGAACATACACATACTAGTGGGAGTATATTATGTATTAAGATGGTCTAAAGCTATAGTAGTTTCAACTAATGATGGTAAAGTGGTTAAATTTTGAGTGCCAAGAGTAATCATAAGTGATGGAGGAACCCATTTCTATAATAAATAATAGATGGATATTTGACTATATTTTTACACCCATATTTGATGTATTTTGCTCGATATTTTATACTTTTATTGTATATTTAGTACTTAATTTGCTCTAAGCGTGTTTACATGTGATAATTGCCTTTATGGACTTAAAGGAGAAGAATTTAGACAAAAATGTGGCCTAAAATAGAGAATCAACAATGTAGAAGGAGTGAACAACTGTGCATTTTAGCACGCCCGTGCACTTTCGTGATACTCGGTGAATTCTAATTATTCACGGTCCAATGCACGGTCATACAAGAGACCGTGCATAACCCAAAAACGGAGATTTTCATATAAAATCAACGTTTCAGGGGTAGAATAGAGGGGGAGACATGGTGAGGTGATTCCCAGATGTGGAGAACATCCAGAACGAACGATTTTTGGTCCAGAAAAGCAGGAAACAAGAAGAAATCATCGAAAGATCCATCAAAATACAAGTTCATACCTCTACATTATAAGACTACTTGATAAAAGACAATCAGGGAGATTTAGAATTGTGAACCCATTGTTTACTATTTGTTTTTTTTCTTTCATTGTATGTTTCATTTTGTGGTCAATTATGTGTAACTAAACGTCCAGTTAGTATTTAGGTTAGATGAACCTTATGTTAATACTATGATATGATTTGATTCCTTTATTAATATAATTAGTTTGATTGATTATTGTGATATGATTACGTATTTTATTGATAATCCGATTTCAAACGTAGAGACTGAAAAATCTTAGGTTAAATAGATCTACTACAATTAAAAGGAGTTGCTTGCAACCCTAGAGATAGGATAACATAAATCCTCTGAATTAGGGTCAAACTTAATAGAGGGATAAATCGGTAACACAATCCTATAAGATTTAATATGAGTAATTTAGTTAGAGACTTTAAGATTAGTTGTTAGTAGACCCAAGGTTAGCTACTAGCATACCATAGGAGTCTTTATGGTCTAATTAATCAATAAGCAATTGAGTGATAAAAGATCAATCTATTAAGGGTTTAAGGGGATTCAAACCTAGATACTAATTTCTGATGACGATAACTTTCTAGCTGAATTCCAGTATATCTGTGTTCATTATTGTTTCCTATTTTATTTTATTAGTCTCAGTTTTAGTTGCTTTTAATTAAAATCTAAAATTAATCCTTAATCTAGATAATAGGGGAAGAGTGATTACTAGTATTCATAGTCTTTATGGGATCAACCTGTACTTGTCGGTATTAACTATAGCTACACCGTACACTTGCAGTTATTACAATTTTGACTATCACGAAATAAGGTCAATCAATAAATCATTTTAGACTCTTCTTAAGAGTTTAAAAGAATCTTATACAAGATCGTTAATGGTTCCAGGAAAGATTAGGAATTAAAGCTTGATGATGTTTTATGGGCATATCGAACTACTTTCAAGACACCAATTAGTGCAACTCCCTTTCAACTTGTTTACGGGGAAAGCTTGTCATCTACCTATGGAGTTAGAGAATAAGGCATATTAGGTGATTAAGACACTAAATTTTGATTGGAAGATAGCTGGTAAGAAGAGACTCCTAAAATTGAATGAATTAGAAGAACTAAGATTTAATGTTTATGAGAATGCCAAGTTGTATAAGGAAAAATTTAAAAGAAGTCATGATTCTTATATTAAGAGGAAGGAATTCAAGATAAGAGATGTGATTTTCTTATTTAACTCAAGATTAAAATTATTTTTAGGAAAGCTCAAGTCATGATAGAGTGGTCCTTTTAAGGTGACTCAGGTGTTCAAACGTGGAGATTTAGAATTACGGAATGATAACAAGGAAAAATTCAAAGTCAATGGTCATCGACGCAAACCATATTTAGGAGGAGCATATTCACATGAAAGGGAAGTAGTTTCTTTTGGTTGAAAAATTGTTCTGAAATGGTCAAGCTAATGAACTTAAAAATTAATATGTTATGTTTTAGATAAGTTTTTTAGAATAGTTTTGTGTGTGTTTTTTTGTATTATGTTTACACTTTTTAAGTGATTTTGATTGATAGATGTTTATGGCATGACATGTGGTAATTTTCTGGGGAAAATACTTAAGAGGAGTCACAGTCATGCACTTTCACAATTGTGTAAAATTGGAGCAAACACTCTCTTTCACGATCGCGCAAGTTTGCATCATCTTGTAACATTCTAGAAAGATCGTGATAGAGAACACTCCACATTGGTCTTGCATACCCCTTAAATCCTATTTAAATGGGTCTTTCTTCTTCCCCATACCCTTTCTCTCCCTAGTCGATAGCCCACCATTTTCCCACTTGATTTCACTCAATTTTTAAGCAAATTTCACCTTTTTTTACCACTTTCTTCCATTTTTACCCAGCTTAGCTATAGATCTAGTGAGTTTTTACACTAGAAATCACTTTTCTTCGTGTTGGAGAGCATATTTTTTATACACTTTTACTGCATTTTTCTTATGTTCTGGGTTGTTAATTTGCAGGTTTTCACATAAAAGATGGCACCAAGAGTCAAGCAACTCATAGTAAGGTTCGAACTCAAGGAAAAAGTGAAGGTATCTAGCAGTGGTGCATGAGATTTGATTGTAGATTTCAGAGTCCCATTCCTGATAATCTCATAAGAAGAAAGAGGGCAAAAATTTTGGAGTTCCCATGGTACAGAACTTTAGGACCCAAGCTCTTAATGTACAATTAAACATAGGAGAGGATATGCGTGATCCAGTTCAGTCAACAGCAACAAGATAAGGAAACAAGGAAGAAGATTGGGAAAGACTGTTAAGCAAAACAGAGGAAAACAATAAGAGACTAGAGGGAATAATGGACATTATAAAAGTGCAGTTGAAAGAGGTAGTGCAACAAGCTCTTCCAAATGAAGAAATTGTTGAAAATATTTTACGATGCAAGGCTTCCAGGTTCCTTGTTTAACACTATCACCACCCCCATCCTTATAAGTATTCTTACCCTTATATTTTATTTATTACATTAGTTATGTGTATTTGTTTTTAATTGTGTATTGTTTTTCATATTAAGGACAATGTGTTGATTAAGTGTGTGGATGTATATGCAATTGCATATCAATTGTATGTGACTTTAAATTTGTACTTTGTTAGTTTTGTTTTGTTTGCATTTGCATTGTGTGTAATTATTGCATAATTTTTCTTAGTGTGTTTTTGTGTGAATGTGTCAATGATATGGAAGTGAAAGGAAGTTGCTTATCTATAAACATGATCATTTAAATTTTGAGGAATCATCAGCTTGTGAAGTTTGTATGTAATGCCCTAACATATACCCTGGAAGTATTATAGCATGTCTAGGGTGTATTAAGAAGTGAACATAATGAATTAAGTACATCTAAGTATAGTCAGAGATATAATGGTATTTAATGTGAAAGACATGGGTAATCCATTAGACATTTTAAATTCAAACTCTTCACCCTCACCTTTAATATTAACTTGCCTCCACCAACATCAATAATCGATCTAGCAGTTGTCAAAAAGGGTTGACCAAAGAATAAAGGTATCTCTAGATCTTACTCTATGTCAAGAATCACAAAGTCTATTGGGAAGATAAACATATTAACCTTAATAAGAATATCCTCTATAATGCCCCTAAGATGTTTTACCAAACTATTTGCCAGTTGCACACTTATCCTAGTAGGTTTTAGTTCACCTAATCCCAGTTTCTCAAATAACAAGTAAGGAATAATATTAATATCGACCCCTAGATCGGCTAAAGCCTTATCAACCTTTAAACTACCAATTTGAAAATGGATAGTAAAACTCCATGGATCTGTGAGCTTCTCTGGTAGCTTGCTTTTCAAAATTCCTAAGCATCTTTAGCTCAACGTTATAGTCACCAAATCCTCCAACTTTCCCTTATTTGATAGTAGCTCTTTCAAAATTTTCAAATACTATAGCATTTGCACATGCTTCAACAAGGAGTAAGCTAATCAAGATTTTCTTAAACATTTCAAGGTACTTATCAAATTGTGCATCCATTAGATCTTTCTTTCCTTTATTAGGATAAGGGATGGTAGGTTGAATTTTAAGGTGACCTTTACCTTCAGATTTTATTAGACTCTTGGTATTCTCCTTCTTAACTTGGGGTTCCTTTTCTTCTTGAATCTCTTTTCCGTTAATAAGGGTGATTTCCATATATGTTGTTTAGGATTTATTTTAGTGGTATTAGGCAACCTCCCTTGTGGTACTAAGCAAATTCCTTTGTGGTCTTTCATATACTAATTTTGCAATTTGACTTATCTGAACCTCCAAGTCATGTATATAAGCCTATGTTCATTAAAGTCTTGCGTTTGAATCTTGAATAATTTTAGACATCATTTCTTCTAGAGTCGAATTCTTAGCTTGAGGTGGATATTGTTAAAATCCTGGTAGAGGGCTTTTTCCATGCTTATCCTTGATTTCCCCAAGAGCAATTAAAGTGATTCCTCTATCTCGAATTATAGGTATAACTGTATGGATTTTCTTAGGTCTAGAAGCATTCCTCATACAATCTACATATTCGGGCTATAATGCTTGACAATTTTGACTTGAATGGTTTAGCCCGCATACCCTACATTGCATAACTTGACACTGTGGATTCATAGTTAGTCTATCGATCTTTCTACTCAGAGCTTTCGCCTGGTTTGCTAATTGTGCCACCACATCCACTTCATATACTCTCATTGGCTTGTTAAGTCTTGCTCGTGAGGAGCGCCATTGATATTTGTTCATCGCTATGTCTTCAATGAGGTCGTGGGTAGCTTTTGGTGTCTTGTTATTTAAAGTACCCCAGCCACTATATCTATTGTCTGCCTTGTAGTTTGATTGAGCCCATTATAAAAGTTTTAAAATTGCATCCAAAGTGGTAAACAATGATCTGAACACTTCCTCATTTTCTCCTTGAACCTCTCCCATGTGTCATATAATGCCTCTAAATTAGCCTAGGAGTAAGAGCAGGTATCTTTACTTAATTTGGCAATCTTTGTTAGCAGGAAGTACTTCAGAAGAAACTTCTCTACTACTTGATCCCATGTAGGAAATGATGATCTTGACAGAGAGTTCAACCATTGTTTCGCTTTGCCCCTCAATGAAAACAAGAATAATCTCAGTCTTATCATATCATCATTAACTACATTGATCTTGAAGGTATCACAAATCCCCATAAAGATTAAGAAACGTGCATTCAAATCCTTATCTTGCAGCCCATTAAATTGAACAAATTGTTGCACCATCTGAATGATACTTGGTTTAATTTCTAAATTGTTGGCATTTATAGTCAGTCTAACAATGCTAACTTTGCTCCTGTCAAGTCTAGTCAAGCATAATCAAACAACATTCTTAGTTTCTTTGCCATGGTTATCAATATGACCTCTCAAGTCCTTTATTTGTTGATCTAACTTCAACGCTCTAAGTTGTGTATTGCGAAGATTTCTATAAGTTATTCTCTTAATTTTTGGATCTTTTTCTACTAAACTCGTTGGATTACTTCGAGTCATAAACTAACCAAAGAATCAAAATCTATAAGAAACAAGAAAACTAAAGAGTCAATCAAATAAAATAAATTAGAAATACAAATAAAGTAAAATAAAGTAAAAATTGCTAGATTAATAAAATCTAGGCTTTCCTAATATTACTATCCCCAGTAATGACACCAAAAACTTGATTGAAGATATTTTATTTGGAAAGATCTATAAGTTTTAAATGCAAGTACACGGTGCAGTTGTAGCTATCACTAGTAAGTATGGGTCAATCCTAAGAGAATTGTAAGTACTAGTATTAACTCTTTTTCTATTATCTAACCATTGAGTTAGGATGTGGATTTAATTAAAAATTAAACTAAACAAATTAAACTAAGATCGTTTCATGAACTTGGACAAAGAAAATAATATGAAAAGTCAATATCAAATAAATAGTACCTAGGAGATGAATCTCCCTAAGAATCCTTAAATACTAACCCATTATCATACAATTAAATTATTGATTGCTAGATTATGAAAAATCCTATCTTTTGTTAATATCTTTCTCAAGACTATTAACGACTAATCCTCAGTTGATTAACTAAAACCCTTTTCTAGTTAAAACCCCTAAGATTGCATTATTGATTCGTGAATTTCACTATTA
>JANIPN010000217.1:42314679-42336761 GCA_027478595.1 Erythroxylum anguifugum | reverse complement strand
CCTCAGTTGATTAACTAAAACCCTTTTCTAGTTAAAACCCCTAAGATTGCATTATTGATTCGTGAATTTCACTATTAGATTTAACCCTAATCTGGAGGATTTATGTTGACCTTTATCTAGGTTTACATGCAACTTCTTCCAATTATCATATATCTATTCACCTAAAATGATTTTTTAATCTCAATCATATGAAATCAAATAATGGACTAATATTGTGGATATATTAGTTTAAGACTATAACACATAATGGAATCTCAATAAATCAATCAATAAAACTATACTGAATAAAATATTAAATCATCTTGTCATCACCACTTAGGTTTCATCTCACCTAGGCACTAAATAATTTAATTCCTACCTATTGAAAATACAACTTATAATAAATATTTAGAAGAATAAATAGAGATCAAAGGAATCATATTCTAAATCTCACATTTGTCTCTAATGAATTTTCTTGCAGTTTGGATTGAATGATGCTCTCTATTGATTCTTGTGACGTAATCTTCGTGTTTCCCTTATCCTCTATTCAGAAATGTCTTTTCTATATGTTTCTTATGATGCAAAATGCTTCTAAACTCTCCTTCTTCTCATTTTCCTCCAATAACATCCTTTTATAGTAAAAACTAGGATTTCTAGGATATATGTCGCCACTCACATAGTAGTGTAGGTGATCGTGTATCTTCAAAAATACCTAAATTCATGAATTTATATAGGTATAGAGACTTACACGGGAAACATAAATAGCTAGAAATAACATTTTCGAAGTTTTCCACACGTTTTTAGTGACTTACAAGGTCACTGTATATGGTCGTGTATCTCTAAGTTGCTTCAAATCTTCGTTTTATGACATGATTTCATCCAAATTCTTCTCCTTTTGGTCCAAGAAGTCAATTACACCTACAAACACACTTTAAGTGAATTAATTACCAAAAATACTATAAATATTAAATAATAAGCAAAACACATTAAATATTGTTATATAAATATAGTTTAATAATATAGTTTAATCACTCTGTATCCTACTTGAGCTCTATATGTAGGGGCTTGAATGTACAAATTAGTGGTGGAAGGATCTCGATGCCAAAGTGTTGTGCTAAACTCATTAGCATATCTATGATCCATTGTATGTACTGCTCTATACACTTTGAGTGGATGGCATGGAGGGTTAATGAGTGGCTCATATCTTAGGGTGGTATCAGTGTTCTTGCTTACATCTTCACCCCTAGGATATACGAGTTTTAAGATGTTGAAGAAATCTGATCACTTGTCAAACTCTATGGTCCTCTATACCCTATCCTCTAAGTCGAGCTCCAACAATACTCCCCATTCAACGTACCATGGTTGTTCAAACTTCTTTATTTGTAGAGATTAGTAATGTTTCAATTAAAGCTTATTCATAAAGTAGGTGCTCTGGCTACTCTATAGGTTGCTTAAGCAATGGAATATTTATGTTAGGCATCTACTTTAACTCAGGATTCTTAAGGCCATGTTTGGTTGGGTGGTTATTAATTGAATGAAATGGAATATAATATTATACCATCGTTTGGAAGTAGGGTTTATAATGGAATGTAATGGAATAGGATGGAATGAGAGGTTTTCACATTACATCCCATTTAATCCTAAACAGTAAGAATAAGTTACTTCTGATTTGGGGGGGAGTGTTTAGGATGGAATGTAAAATGATAAACAACATTTCACTATATTAATTGTGAATCCTTCCATCCCTCCCAAACAACAATTTTCTAATATTACATTCATTTACATTCTATTCCATTCTAAACCATTCTCTTCTATTAAAAAACTTAGTCCATCCAAACATAGTCTATGGGTAACTGCATATGAGGTAGAAACCATAACTCTTGATCTTCTATAGCTATGTTTTTCCTCTTACCTATACTGTGATACTATGTTGATCTTTAAGTCAAAATTGATTAACTTAAAAGATAACAAATTATCTCCCAATCATGCTAGATATGATCTCTCATTAACAAAAGCAACATTGCGAAGTGAATGTGATGTATCACTAAATATTAAGTAGATGTCAAATGATGCTATGTCAATCATGAAAAATGTTATAATGCCCTTATACCAAATTATAAATGAACCATACGAACATATAAAAATGTATTAACATTATAGTATATTATGTTCAATATGTGAACTCTTCCAGTATTGATACATTAGCAAAACCATACTGCTTATTCTATAATGCTTATTTGAAAATCAACTCAATTAATATGCTTCATTAAAGTTCCTCAAGCCCTCAACATTAACCCTTTATTAATCCAAACACAAATGAAGTATATGTAAATATGAATGGCAAAATAATCCAAACAAAATAAGGGTAATAATATTAAATGCAAATAAGACCTAATCATTTAAAGAATATTAATAAATAGTACCTAGGTGATGAATACCCCATAAGAATCCTTAAATACTAACCCATTATCATGTAATTAAATTATTGATTATTAGATTATGAAAAATCCTATCTTATGTTAATATCTTTCTTAATACAATTAACAACTAACCCTCAGTTGATTAACTAAAACCCTTTTCTAGTTAAAACCCCTAAGATTGCATTATTGATTCGTGAATTTCACTATTAGATTTAACCCTAATCTGGAGGATTTATGTTGACCTTTATCTAGGTTTACATGCAACTTCTTCCAATTATCATATATCTATTCACCTAAAATGATTTTTTAATCTCAATCATATGAAATCAAATAATGGACTAATATTGTGGATATATTAGTTTAAGACTATAACACATAATGGAATCTCAATAAATCAATCAATAAAACTATACTGAATAAAATATTAAATCATCTTGTCATCACCACTTAGGTTTCATCTCACCTAGGCACTAAATAATTTAATTCCTACCTATTGAAAATAAAACCTATAATAAATATTTAGAAGAATAAATAGAGATCAAAGAAATCATATTCTAAATCTCACGTTTGTCTATATTGAATTTTCTTGCAATTTGGATTGAATAGTGCTCTCTATCGATTCTTGTGACGTAATCTTCGTGTTTCCCTTATCCTCTGTTTAGAAATGTCTCTTCTGTGTGTTTCTTATGATAAAAATGCTTCTAAACTCTCCTCCTTCTCATTTTCCTCCAATAACATCCTTTTATAGTAAAAACTAGGATTTATGGGATACACGTTGTCACTTACATAGTAGTGTAGGTGATCGTGTATCTTCAAAAATACCTAAATTCATGATTTTATATGGGCATAGAGACTTACATGGGAAACTTACATAGCTAGAAATAACATTTTCGAAGTTCCACACATTTTTAGTGACTTACAAGGTCACTGTATATGGTCGTGTATCGCTAAGTTGCTTCGAATCTTCGTTTTATGCCACGATTTCATCCAAATTCTTCTACTTTTGGCCCAAGAAGTCAATTACACCTACAAACACACTTTAAGTGCATTAATTACCAAAAATACTATAAAATATTAAATAATAAGCAAAACACATTAAATATGGTTATATAAATATAGTTTAATAATAAGTAATCACTTTGTATCCTACTTGGGCTCTATATGTAGGGACTTGAATGTACAAACTAATGGTGGAAGGATCTCGATGCCAAAGTGTTGTGCTAAACTCATTAGCATATCTATGATCCATTGTATGTACTGCTCTATACACTTTGAGTGGATGGCATGGAGGGTTAATGAGTGGCTCATATCTTAGGATGGTATCAGTGTTCTTGCCTGCATCTTCACCCTTAGGATATACGAGTTTTGAGATGTTAAAGAAATCTGATCACTTGTCAAACTCTATGGTCCTCTAGACCTTATCCTCTAAGTTGAGCTCTGACAATACTCGCCATTCAACGTACCATGGTTGTTCAAACTTCTTTATTTGTAGAGATTAGTAATGCTTCAATTAAAGCTTATTCATAAAGTAATAGGTGCTCTGGCTACTCTATAGGTTGCTTAAGCGATGGAATATGTGTGTTAGGCATCTACTTTAACTCAGGATTCTTAAGGCCATGTTTGGTTGGGTGGTTATTAATTGAATGGAATAGAATGTAATATTATACCATCGTTTGGAAGTAGGGTTTATAATGGAATGTAATGGAATAGGATGGAAGGGGAGGTTTTCAAATTACATCCCATTCAATCCTGAACACTAAGAATAAATTACTTCTGATTTGGGGGGTTTTGGATGGAATGTAAAATGATAAAAAACATTTCACTATATTACATTATGAGCCCTTCCATCTCTCCCAAACAACAATTTTCTAATATTACGTTCATTTACATTCTATTCCATTATAAACCATTCTCTTATATTAAAAACCTTAGTCCAACCAAACATAGTATATGGGTAACTGCATATGAGGTAGAAGCCATAACTCTTGATCTTCTATAGTTAGGCTTTTCCTCTTACCTATACTATGATACTATGTTGATCTTTAAGTCAAAATTCATTAACTTTAAAATAACAAATTATCTCCTAATCATGCTAGATATGATCGCTCATTAACAAAAGCAACATTACGAAGTGAATGTGACGTATCACTAAATATTAAATAGATGTCAAATGATGCTATGTCAATCATGAAAATGTTATAATTCCCTTATACAAAGTTATAAATGAACCATATGAACATCTAAAAATGTATTAACATTATAGTATATTATGTTCAATATGTGAACTCTTCCAGCATTGATACATTAACAAAACCATACTCCTTATTCTATAATGCTTATTTGAAAATCAACTCAATTAATATGCTTCATTAAAGTTCCTCAAGCCCTTAACTTTAACCCTTTATTAATCTAAACACAAATGAAGTATATGTAAATATATATGGCAAAATAATCCAAGCAAAATAAGGGTAATAATATTAAATGCAAATAAGACCTAATCACTTAAAGAATATTAATAAAACCACCCTATTATCAAGATTCAACACTTTTAATTCAATTCAATTCAATATCAATTTATGCACGAACTGATCCTCAAGAATGTAATAACCTAACATAACCAAGAATAGTGTTAACGATGAGAAACCACTCCTAACAACTAAATAAACACTATATCATCCTAAGATAATGTATCATTAACCATTTTCATCTATAAATAACACAAATATAGCCGTAAAACATGAATTCAGGATATAATTTGCCCAATCCTAACAAAAAAAAAATCCCCCAAAATCTTTGCGTAGTGGACATTCATGAAGTTCAACTATAAGTTATAATCATCGTCCTTAAGCAATCCGCAATTGATGCTAATATTAAAAGTATATGTTAGGGGGACAGGAATACCTATGACTCACACAAATGGGTAAGAAAAAAGATGCAAGAAATGTCTAAAAATCCAAAACAAACCCTAACACTACAAAATTAGGATTTTTCTCTAATATTAACGCTTTTAACTAAAAATTGGGGATTTTGGTGAGTGAAACTAAGGATAAATGGGCTTAGGGGAAAAATCTACTAGAAATTACAGTAAGGAGGATTGAAGTTAGGAGATATTAAATGGAGGAGTGAAAAAATTATTTCATAAATGTTATCCTTTAATGTCAAATCATGGCTAAACATAGGCCTTACACGATAGCGTGCCAAGGCTATGTTCAAAAAATAGACATAGGATAGATCCGAGTTAAGGGAACATAGGGTTTACATAGATATTACATGGTAGAATATTTACTAAAAAATAACATGGGAAAAATGATTTAATATTCTTTTAATATGGGATAGAAATAAAAAGGACATGGTATCATATTAGTTCATTAAATATAAACAAAGAAACAAAAGTGACATGAAATAAACATAGTGAGAACACGATGTTATTACTGTGTTATAAAATCTTCAAAATTCATTTTCATGATAAGAAGAACATGGCCTCTATATGTTGGTATGTTGATAAACACAGTAAAGGCATAGGTTTGTTTTATGACCATGTTCAAAATGGTTACTCTTAGATTCTATATATCACTTAAATATAAACTTAATAAACTAATTGTCATCCCTATGTTATACTTTAAATAATTTTATAGAATTTTACGTGGTCTAACATAGGTGTGTTCATTTGTGTGTTTAGCATACCTGGAATTAGTATGAATGTAATACCTACATAGTGATGTGTTTATCTCTTGTTCAATATAGGTACTTACTATTCCTTGATGCAATAGAGACATGGTGGTCATCTACACAGGCTTATATTGTGCATTGTCTTTAATTTTACTACCCTCCACTTTTAATTTGGAAATTAATGTGCTTTAACATGGGGTAAACATGGTAAGGACATGTTAGGATGACATAGTGCAAACATGATTTCATGTTTATCCTGCATTTAATTTTGTTACTCTTAGCTTCTTAAGTGTGGATCAAAATAGGTTAACATAGGATAAATATGAAGTTGTGTTCCCTATCATGTTTACATATAAAATTGAAAAACTTGAATGGTATTAAGTCTAATCATGAAATAAGTAAATCAACATCAATTCCCACTTCAATCCATAAGTTTAAAAACCACTTGAACTCAAAAGAAAAGCATTAAAAAATGAAACAAAGAATTCCAAGTTAATATAATCCAATTAAAGCTAATTAAATTAAATCTAAAGCATATAGAACATTGAGTTGCCTTTTAGTAAGAACTTCTTTATGAGTCTTTTAGTTGAATCATGTAGTTCTATCTTTATTAACCTATATAACCCCTAATCATTCATATTGTGATCTAATAATATAAATCATCTCTTAGTTTTAATGTATGAATCTGATTATTGAATCTTTGACTTTCATTCTTTCAATTTAACACAATATAAAGATATGAACAAATCTTTAAAAAATAGAAATTTCATTAAATCAAAGTGTTAGTTCAAAATTTCAAGTCCTAAGGTTGATTCCACTTAAACCTACATCCTAATTAGTTCATGATAAAATCAAGAAAACCAACCACTCAAAAATGAGAAAGAACAAAAGACAGAGAAAAAATCTTCATAGTTCTTGAATCTTTAAAGATCTTATTGATTTTTAATACATTGCTTATTTCTTTTCGTAAAGTTTCCATTCCCTTGATCTCCAAATACTTCATTATAGTTCCTAATTCTTTTCTCATTTCCAAAATTCTCTTGAAAACCTTACTTTTATGGTTTTTAGTTGCTTCCTTTTTAAATATACAAAACCCTAATTTTATTACCCATCACGACCCTAACACAAGACTGTATTGAGCTCCAATTGTTGGATCCTGAAATTTTTTTCAAATTACTTATTAATTTTTTAATTACTTATTTATGTTTGCTTTTTTGATTATTTATTTATTTTTAGAATTGATTCATTGATTAGAAATTTGAGGGAAAGATTAGAATTAAGTTAGAATTAATATGGGAATGTTAGAATTAAGTTAGCTTAAGGAGTCAGTAGGTAAAGACAAAAGAAGGGGCAAATGGACATTGTATTAAATGATGAGGGCATAATTGGAAGACCAAGGATAAAAGTTGTCTTAAAATTTAGAAGAAGAGCGGAAAGTGTCGTGAGAAACAAAAGAGAAGAGAGAACAAATGTGAAAGAATAAGAAAGGACGAAGAAGGTCGTGAGAGAGAAGAAAGAAGAAGAAAAAGGAGAGGAAATCATCTTGTTAAGGTAAGTTAATCATCTTTTCTTCTTGCTTTATTAAAGAAATGGGTTGTGTTGAGAATGAAGGGATTAGAGAGAGAATGGGTGTTGTTTTGGAAGAAGATGATTTAAGGGAACCCATTTGATTTTAGGGTTTCTAAACTAGGTTTTGGATTTTCTAACCTACATGGACTATGGGTAGGTTAGGTTTGAGCTTGATTTGTATTGATTTCATTTGTTTTGATTATGGAAGTTTTAGGAGATTTCCAATTGAATTTGGATTGAATGAGAATTTTGGTTATGTTAGGAAATCAAGAAAAACCTACCCAAGAGTAGGAGGAAGGGCACAATTGAGTCTGGATTTTCAAGAGAAATAAGGTGGGTAAAATATTTATGGTTATTGTGTAAATGGGCAATGTGCTTATGTGTGTGTGTATATGCTTGAATTTCTAAATTGTGAATTGTTGTGATGTGAAAAATGCATTATGATGTGTTTTATGTTATGCATTGAAAGATGTATGACATTTTGATATAACTAAATTGCGAGTATGATCATGTTATGCCTTGGAATTGAATTATGGCATTTTGATTTAAAAGGAAAGAAGAAAAAGCATGATAATATGACTTTGTGATTGATTGAATTGAGAATGAGAGTTGATTGTGTTTAGGCAAGAGTGGAACTGTTTTGTAGTCACGTGTACGTCGACATAAAACCTTCTCTTGGCTGCTCGCTTGTGGTATATGAGATCCGAAAGGTGGACTCGTTTTGTTCATGGTATAAACTTCGATTTCTCCATTTTGTTCCACGGAACCCTCGAGCCATTTGTTTGTGTATTTGCATTTTGATATGTTAAGTTATGATGCAATTTGAGTGTTATGCTTTGATGATACGTTACATCCAATGTGTTTTATGTGATGATGTATTGAATTATGAGTTGTGAATTAGAATTGTGAATGCTGAACGTACATTTCTAGATTAAGATCAGACGTGTATGCCTATATAAATATTCACATATATGGTTGATTGTGTGGCCTGTTGCCAATGGCTATAAATATATTAGCCACTGAGCTGTATAGCTCAACCCATCATTTTCCCTCCTCAGGTGCAGAACGAGAAGATTAGCGATCCTTACAAGGCATTCGGGAACTCCAAGATAGCTAGAAATCTTTTGTACTAAGTTAGTGACTATTTTGGATAGCTTTATAGGAATATCAAACATGAGCATCCTTTTGTATTTTGTATTAAGTTTGATGTGTATGTTGATATGTAAGTAAAGCTTGTTCAAAAATTTACTTTGTTTAGAAATGAGAATGAGAATTTGAGAAGTTTCTTTTATGTATGATTATGTTATTTTAAAGGTTGAGTATGATGGATGTGGAAGTGGAATGTGTATGTGCATATTCTTCTTTGTTAAGATTGCAAATTGTTGCTAGTATTATAATAACATGTTAGAGTTAGAAAGATTGTATGTGATGAATCATTTAAGTTGAGATTCAAGATGCAATGAGATATACTTAGTATTTGAATTGATATGAAGTGATATTGCACTAGAAGGGGTGAATTTGAGGAGATTATGAGTGAAAGTGATGTTAGAATGGATGATGGAAGCATTGGAGAAGCTTTGAAGGGGTTGGGTGTCACAAATGTCTGTTAGACGAAAATTAGGTTCGTTAAACGAACTTTCTTTGGTCTGAAAAGGCCCCCGGCCCAGTCTATGTCCATTAAACAGACATTAGGTCCGTTAAACAGACATTCTCGGACCTGGAAAGAAACCCTAAGCCTATCTATATCCGTTAGACGAAGATGTATGTCTGTTTAACCGACATACACAGGACAACTACTGTAAATTGTTATTTTAGAGTTCTTCATGAAAGTTATAGATTTAGAATTCCTCTTCAAAACCGTCCTAAAATGACCCTAATTCGAAATCTCTAGTGAAAGTTATGCCAATTTTCCCAAAATAGGTACAATATGATTGAGGAAGAAATCATGTTTGATTCTTTTGGCCATAACTTCATAACCCGACCTCTGAATAAAGTGATTCTTGAACCAATAGATTCCTAACACATTTTTCTACCTATCCACAAAAATTGATATCCTTTGGTATTGATTTCAAAAAGATTGATGGAAAGAAAGTGAGGGTTCATTGAAATAATCCTACAAGGAAACCTGTTCATGCTTTATGACTCTAGATGGTTGGGCTCCGGAAACGGGGTCCAACACCTATGTTGCTTTACTTACCTCTTTTAAATTTTTTATAATAAATCACTGCCATCATAAAGAAGAAGTAGGTTCACGTTACCACTTTGTTGGCAAGTATGGGCTGGAAATGGTAAGATGTCATGGGTATTTATAGAAACAAAATGCTCTTATCTCAGACATAATATGAAGGTGTGTTGGTGCTATGTTACTTCGATAAAATTCTACTTTAGAAATAGAATAGGGAAACTTTGAACTTAAAGAGTGAGTTGTTCCTATCTTATCCTTCACTTTAAGTTTATCAAGTTTGCTCTAAATTGACTTCATTCTTCTCCAAATTCATACCTTTTCTTTTAAGGGGCTAAAACGAGACTTAAAACAAAATATAAGTCATTTTAATTTCCAAATACCATAAATACCTAAATACAAGAATAATACTCCAAAAAATCATGGTAAAATGTAGTCTATTCAACACTTATCAACACTACACCATTTAGGTTAGTTTGTGAAAAATCCCATCTCTTACTAGTGGAACTAGAGCATAAAGCATTTTGAGCTATAAAATTTCTTAATTATGATTTAGACCGTGTAGGTGATAAATGCACTCTCCAAAATAATGAGTTGGATGTGTCACAACATGGAATATGAGAACTTGAGGATATGAAAGGAGAAAGTAAAAAAGAGGCATCAATAATATCTAAAGCATACTGAGGAGTTTAAACTTGGAGATCAAGCCTCGCTTTAAAATTTAGACTTAACTATTCTTAGGGTAAGGTTAAATCTAAATGGTTAAAGACCTTTCACTATTGCCTAAGTCTTTCTTTATGGGGCCTAGAAATCATGCATCAAAATCAATGCACATTAAAAGATAATGGACACCAACTAAATTTATAGATAAAAGGTGATACCGGTGAGTTTGAGAATGAATTTTAAAAGCTACATGAACCTGAGGATAAGTAAAAAGCTCAAAGATTTCAACTAAAGACTCGTAAGAATGTTCAATGTGTTTTGATTAGCATCAATTTCATTTTTTCTTTACTCCATTATAATACTTACGCTTTTTTTTTAGTTTATGTGGTTTTTAGATTCATAGATTAAAGTATGAATTGATGGTGATTATATGTTTGCTTATTTCATTCTACTTGAACTTTTCATCATTCGGATTCAGTAGATTTCCAATAAATATGGCATCATGTATACTTTATGTTAGAACATCCTCACGTGTACCATACTTTTGCTTAATTCTTTGAAAAAGAAATAAGGACCACTATGAAACATATAACATAGTCTCATGAAACCTCCGTACTGTTAAAAAAAATACTAGATGGTAGACACACTCTACCAAATGTCATCCTATGATCATTACCATAGTTAGTGTTTAGTACCAACATTCCCCTATGAAACCACCATGATCATCTTTTGTTTTCTAACACTACATCATTATAAACCCATGTCAACATCATCACCCTTAACATGGAACCATATAGATTCCATGTTCTCTCACAAATAATGAATATGATTTTTGAGGGAATTCAATAAGCCTTGTATTGTTCCTCTATTGTATGACAGGGAAGTACTAGTTTTCTATTTTATTTTTCTCCACTTTCATTTTTCTTGCATGATATGTACATGTAGGATAATGTACGACTTCAGTATGAGCGAGGGACTTAAGTATCTTTTCTTATTAATTTTGTTATGATTAGCTTAATAAGGACTAATTCTGGATATTTTGTAACTTTGGAAGCATATTACTTGAGATAATTCACCATATGTTTGATTGTTATTATGATCGTAAATGCTTAGAGAATTAGTTATAAGCTTTAATGATTAAATTAGTTCAATTTGCTTCATTAATTTTGAGAATGGATATTTGATTTGTATGAGGATACTTTTCACTTATTTTGTATATATATTGAGTTCAATATGAACTATTTTTAACATTTTCATTATCTCAAATGAAAAAGAGTGTGAATAAATGAGAACAATTAATTCACTTTGCTAACTTCAACTCAAGTAAAAAGGATGAATTTAAAGAGTAGCACTAGTAGCCATTTGAAATGGTGACCTAGTTGAGCAACTAATAATATTTATGATAAGGTGTTTAATCTCATATTAAAATATCAGGTGACTTTTCAAACAAGTCATAAATGCTTTTATTTTGATTTAAATTTATTGGTTTACTTATTATTCAATAAAGGTTACAAATGTGTTTGAAAGTTTAAAGATTTTTCTTATGTTGTTTAGTTTAGCATTGAGTCGAATTATATTAGTTGAATTGAAGTTTAAAGGATTATATAGTAAATTGAATTTATTTATGACCTGATATAGGTAGCTAAATGTCTAACAATTTGATAAACTTTGCAATTTAATATGTAATGGAGAATCTTAATGGATATGTTTAATTTGTTAAATGCTTTCCTAGAATTGCCTCTTATTTAATTTTTGAGTAATGAAATTTATTTTCTTGATGATAAGAAAATATATAAGTGTGGGAGACTTTGTTAAAAGCTAATTACAAAATATTTTAGCATGAATTTGGAGAGCAATATGCTTGTGATTTGGTGCTTTTCATTGAATTTGATACTTAAAATGACTTATATTTGGTTTCAAGTCTTATTTTAGCCCCTCAAAGAAAGAGCAAAGTTAGGAAGATTTGAGTCAATTTTTAGTCCTAAAAAGGTTTTCATATGAATAACATGGAACTAATATGTCCTTATATTCTTTCTGTGTTTAATAAAGGAGTATTCTCCATATGTCTATAATATCATGCCATATCCTAGAATGTTCGCCAATAAAGGGATATGGACCTATGTTCAAACTTATATTGGTAATGTTTTGTTACATAAAAGAAGTGGAGAGAGGATCATAATCAATATAGGAGCCCAATATGGACTCGTGTTTAGGTCATGTTAGGTAAAAATTCTAAGGTTTCACATTTTATGAGAGAGATGGTGAAAACCAAAATGGAGGATTTTTTTAAAAAGAAAATGGGATTAAAGGAAGAGCAATAATGGAGAGGAAAACAAGAAGATTAACCAAGAATATCCAAGATTTAATCCATGAGAATTTAAACTTCTTTTTTTTGTGAATTTCTTGTTCTTTATAAATTTCTTTGTTTTATTATTAACTAATTGGGATATAAATCTAGGTTATATGGACACTAAGACGATTTTTAAATTGATTCTTTAATTTAATAAAAGATCTTTGTTTTCTTAATAACTTTTCATGATTATGTTATATTTAATTAAAAATTTTCAACTTTTAATTCAACTTGATGTTTTAAATTGATTCTTTGATTTAATGAAAGATATTAGTTTTCATGATTATATTATTTTTGTATTGAAATTTGTCAACTTTTTAATTTAATTTCAAATTTTGTACATTTGGATTAAGAGATTATATGTATGAGTTTGCATTGCATATAGATCTATAAAAAACAACCTCTCTACCAGTAGGGGTTAAGGCTGCGTACTAAAGGACTCCCCAGACCCTACATCTCAACGAGACTCCCACTAGGTGTTTTTGTTGTTGTTTGTTTTGTAAATTATATGTATGAGTAGATCACAATATAAACAAGGAGAGTTAACTGGAACTCTAGAGATTGGACCACATAAATCTTCTAGGCTTGGATAAAACCTAAATAAATTATTTTCCTACATAGTCATGATATCACAAAGATTAAAAACAAAATAAAGAAATACATGAATAATGATGTAGATACTAGTCCTAGAATGGTAGATCAAATGAATAAGAGACTATCGTGTAGGAGTCAACTTCTTCATCAATCAATATCATATATACCAAACCTCTAAATGACGACTCTAGTTTTTGGCTAAGTCTCTATTTGTGGTTTAATCTTCAATTGTGGTTTTGCGTAGCCAATTGTGTCTCTCTATGATCTTTGGGCTCCTGCTTAGACTTTACTACTTTTGGCACATTCTCTCCTTGACCTCATTCACTGACTTAGACTTTGAATTTGCTAAGGATGATGGGTGAACTGGTAGGGTTAATATCTTGAACCCATATGTTGTGCCAACATATCCCTAATCTATTGCATGTATTGCTTAATGTACACTATATTAAGTGGTGATGTACTCAGAGCCTGAGGTAATATTGGTGCTCTATCTAGCTCCTTATAGCCTACTTGATCTCTCTATACAGGAATGTCCTATACTATTTATAGTGTTGCATCAATCAATGTAAAGTGATAACCCTTTACTTCTACTTAATGCTCAACCATCCTAATCACTCTTAAAAATGTCCACAGTGATCGAAATGGGAGCAAACAACCATCAACTCTCGCTTATCATTAATTATTCCAATCTCTTTATTAATTAGGTAATGAATCATTCATTGACAATCACTCTGAATTTTGATCGAAGCAAGTACTCCTTGATGAGGTGAATAAAAGCATACCACAAATGACGTAACACTCGATGTCTCATGTAGTGTAGGAAGAACATGTCTTAGTGGGTAACTATACGTCGTTCATTTAATGAATGTACAAGTCGCTTGAGTATATAGCTTATAGTGGGGTAATAAGTCAAAAGCCTTAGACTTGGTAGGTAAATAGGTATGCACAATAGTTACCATATGCCAATAATTTACAAAGTGAAAATTTAAGTATTCCCATTCAATTAAGTTTGGTTAGGATGAATAGTGCGTATATGCTCCTCGGTGTAGGTAGAATCATGCGTGGATATTAAATGGATTACAACTAAAGTGATGATGGATGCCCCCTAGATGGAGCTGTATGACTGAGTCATCATCTTATGCAATTTTCTTATCATCCACTTGAAATATGCATATAAATTTTAGCACCAGCTGCTAATACATTGGTTCTCCGGTGTTGAAAAAATCTAGTCAATTATCAAAATGCCCCTTCTATCGCACCTAAGTTTAACTTTCTAAAAAACCCTCTAGTCTATGTAGTGAAGAGCCTTAAATTTCTTCATTTCTAGAGTCTTATATTACATCAACTAAAGTTTAGTCATGAAGTGGAGGAGCAGATGATCAAGTTACTTCATAAGTTATAAGAGGTAGGATATCTACTATAGATAGGTGCTAAGGTTTGGGATCCCTAAAAGCAATCACCCATAAGATAGAAGTTGTAACTCTGCTTCTTGTGATGAGGTTGCTCTTTTTCCCATCTATATTGTGCTATAGTTACCGATCATATTGTCATAATTGATAATTAACCTGAGAATGGGAAAAATTAGCTGATAATCATGGTAAATATGATCTCACATTTATATAAACGATTAGGTTAAAATGACAATTTTACAACCATTGAAACTAACTTGTATATAATTAGGTTCCTAACTAACTCATTACCAATACAAACACATACGTAAACATCAATGTATAATATATTAGCGTTGGCATTTAAAATCCACTCTCATCCATTCATAAACATTAAATTCAATGTAATGTCATCATTAACATAGGTGAAAAACAAAAATTCACTCTTAAATTCGATCAACATCCTATAGAGAATTTTTAATAAAACATAACTTCAAGAATTTATCACCTAGACATAACCAAAATTAGAGTAAAAATAGTAACCCAACCTAAATAAATAAGGACAAATAATAAGACATACCAAACAAAGCCATAATTAACCTTTTTCATCTACCAATTACTCACTTAACCCTTCAAAACCATAATTCAAGCCTCAATTTAACCAAAGTAAACCTAAATGACCCCAAAATAACTCTAACTAGTGCAATTATAAAAATATCATAAATGAAAAACATAGTTTACCTCAAAATAATCTATAATGAGTAGAAGATGAAGGATAAACACTAGGGAAATATACCTTAAATTTAGACACAAATTGATGATAAAAATGCTTGGATTTCATGCAAATTCAAAACTACAAAACATTGGGGTTTTCTTAAATAATAATGCACAATTACTAAAATCTTGGTGTTTGATGAGTGAAAGTAGGAAAAAAGAATCAAGGACACCGTGTTTAACAAAAACTTAACAAAATACAGATAAAATGAAATAGAAATAGTCAAAACACGCCTCAATGTTAAAATCGTGTTAATCAAATTTGAAATTTACTTTTGTGCTAAATAGAATAGGAACATGATATGCATATTTGTTGCACTACATGGTACCTATTATGTTATCTCCGTGTTTCAAAAGTGTCCTCTCAACTTCGCAAGACACTAGTTGACTATCACATTGTCTCGATTAGTTTATCCAAAACTTTAATATTGGCTTTCCAAATCACTATATTAGTAAACCAAACTTGTTGAAAGAAGTCTTTCATAACTTCTCAATTTTTTCAAAGAAAAGAAAATGCTCATTTGATAAAAACTTAATTCAAAACCATTTTAAAATTTTCCCAATAGCTTTTTTTTAATGATCAAGAGGTTTTCTTCAAATATCAAAATAAAATTTCTTTTGATGATAGAAGGATTTATACAGTATGTCATATAGCTAATGATCATGCAATGATTGATCCTTTAATTTATTGAAATGACTAAAATAAGGTTATAAGAAGGATTGTAATGATTTTCTCAAGTCTTGATATGCTTAATTCCTTCTTGTTCTTGATTCTTCACTTGAATAGGATATGTTCTCCACTTTGCTCATTTTCTTTATTGATTGATTGTGGATCTTCTGCTCACTTTAATCTTCTATTAAACATAATCTTCGCATATTAAACTACCAATACCAATATGGATTTTAAAAAATTGCTAGTAGCATTTTTGTTATTGAAACTTTGGATTGGAACTTTACCTGGTCTAATAGTATACTTAATATAAGAAGTCGGTACACACTAACAAATAATGTCAAAACTTATATGACAAACTTTCAAGTCAAGAATGGAATAATAATGAAAACTAGTACTAGTTTAGCCTATGTAACGTGAAGCAATTAATAAAATTTGCTTCAGTTAAGAAGTATCAATAATGAGGACATAAACTAATTCATAAATCTATTGGTTAAGTTTGGCAATCCATATAAAATTATTTTATTAACTTTTTAAAGTAATTTATTTATATGTTCATTGGAACTTTTTGTTAATCATTAATGTCTCTAGAATCTCCTTTTGTGATATGTGAATTATAAATTCTAACTCGGTATGTCATATAAACTATTTATCTAATTAATTTAGAACCTATTAATAGAAAATGCATTATTGATGGGTTGTTTACCTACTTTACAAGGCCTTGGAGTCATATAAATTACCAATTCATTCCTATTAAAAAAATGTCCTTTATGTTTCTATGGCATCTACCAATCTTGTGTCAATATAAAAATTGACTAAAGGCACGAATTTGCAACAAATTTTTACCCTTCTTTTTATGAATTTTAAGACTAAGGTTTAAGGAAAAAGATTAGACTTACTAATGAGAATGATGAGTTAAAATATTTGGAAACTCTAAAAAAAATTACCTTATATTAGCATCAATATACCACTTTTATCATCATCAAAAGGAAAATTACTTTGTACATCATTTTTGTTAGGGTTATCCATCTTTTGTAATTTCAAGAATCATGTTTTCCATTAAAAAAAAAAACAGGTTGGATAGATGTAAGAAGTCTTCATTGTGATGCGTGTGAATTTGTAAAACATAATTTATGTTTTCTTTCTTACTGGTAATAAAAGAACTTTTGCACCTTTTCATTGGATTTAATAATGATATTTGGGTCCTTCCCTTATTCCTGATTTAATTGGTTCTAGATGGTTAATATCTTTTATTAATGATTATATTTGATTCATATGGATTTTTCTGCAAAAAAAAATAATCATATTTGAGTAAAATTGTCATTAATTTTTATTTTATGATACAACATCAGTTTAGTGTCAAAATTAAGAGATTTTAGTCCAGTAATATAAGAGATTATTTAATCACACTTTGTCATCATAGATTCATAGTTTGAAATGAATATATTATTCACGAATCATCTTCCATTTATACATCATAACAAAATAGTGTGACTGAAATAAAAAAAAAAATGGCCATCATGTAAATGTTACCCAAGCACTTCTTTATCATCACCATGAACCAAAATGCTATTAGGGAAAGCTGTTTTTACATCTGCATATATTAATAAGAAAATACATGTATTTATAGATACCAAATAAGTTAAAAATATACCGTATTTCTCCTAGATTAGCTTTTGCTTAGGGAAGATAAGAAAATATTTCTCTGCCGTCAACATCGTCTACGAATGATAAAGAAACAACAAATATTACTACTGGTACAAGGAGATTTGGAATTTTGCATTAAAGAAAGCAACCTAATGTTCCTTATCCCAAAGAATCCTACAATCTGAACTGAACCAGCTAATATTTGAACCTACTCAGCTACAAATCTTTTAGTGAGATAGTTGAATTCGCTCATCCTAAAATGCCTATGGAAACTCAAAATTAAAAAAAAATGATAATGAATTACCTATTATTCTGAAGAAACAAACTCTCGAGTGTACCAAGAGACCACCCTATATCTCATACCGTGTCCTTCTAGAGATTTGCATTGCTTGTTTAAACCTTGAAGCTTGTTGCGTTATAATTGGATCACTTGGCATGTGTAGCTTGTCGGATTGATGTGTAAGGTGTGGAACTCCATTCCGAAGGCTGCACTGGTTGTATCACTTTTCGTACCAATTTGAATATCATTCTTATACTTCAAAATTTACGTGAGAAATTATCCAATAAAGAATGGAGGAGAGCTACAAAAACTAAAGTGGATGCATTATAGGAAAACAAAAATGAGAGCATGATTTGGTAAATTTGCAAAAGTTATATCAAGTATGGGGTATAACCAAAGTTAAGATGAGACTTTATTTATTAAACATGCAGATTCAGAGGGAGTTACAGTATTGTTAGCTTATATTAAAGATATATTATAACTGACAATGATCGATGAAAAGAAGAAACAGGCGACAAAAGAGTGTTTAATTAGGGGGCTCGACGTAAAGGAATTAAAGAGATTGATATAATTTCTGGAAATTAAGTTGACTCATTCATGATAGGTGATAATTTTACAGAGGCATAGAAACCAGCTCTAATCGTATAGATATGTAAGTTAAAGGTCAACTTGCATACGTTCTTCCTGAAGAAGAGTGTGAAAAAGATTATTGGTCAAATCACTTAATACATTTGATCGGTCACACGCGGTGTTCATTCCAATATATTTGTAATGACTTGAGGATTGTTTTTTGTCATTATACCACACCTGTTTAGAAGTTCGTACTATCACTAAATAGGATACTCATCCAATTTTGAGTCCGTTAACTTTAGAAATTGTCTTCTTAACAATATTTGAATTTTTTTAATGTTATTATTGCTTGTGTTGCTGCTGAGTCATCAGCTAAGAAAGAATAAACAAAAAATAACCTGGCATCGTGATCTGTCCAGACACATCTCAAATTATTCAGTTCTTTCACAAGTAAAACCGTAATTTTTTACTTGGCATTTTCTGTATTCATATATTTACCCGGTTACATAGAAGAGAACATTAGAAGAACTCATAATAAAACTATCATCTTTTCAGATCATAGTGTTAAAATTCGACTCCACAGCTCAATCACAAGTTCTTTAATCACCCAAACTACATTCTAAACTAATGCACAGAAGAAAAAGGCTGAGAGAGAGAAAATTATGGGCTATACTTAAATTTCTTTGTGAATAATGGTAAGTCCCACACCAATCAATTGGACCTGTGTGTTAATAATGGTCGAATTGCAGCTTTAAAGTCGTCATAAAATCTTTGCTCGGAAAATCTGCAAGCCCGTTTCCTTGCTGCTGCAGCCATCCTGTGTCTCTCACTTTCTGGCATCCTTACTACTTTGACGATGGCATCTGCATACTCTTCTACACTCTGGCAAAGAAACCCTACCTGTTTCCCATCTTCTTCTAAAACAATGTCCATTCTTGGTCCGGCAGAATTATGAGCTGAAGAGAGGGTCGAAATCATCAGCTATAGCATTGGCATTAGTAACTTTTTTTTTTTTTTTGGAAGAGAATTGGCATTAGTAACACAATAACAAATAGATTCATTAACAAATCCCCACCAATTGGTATGGCACCTGCAGCCATGTACTCGACAACACTAATGCCAAAGTGTTCATCTACCATTGAATGCAGTCCGGCAATGGCACCTCCCAAAAGCTTTATTAAATCCCTGCATATGACCAAAAATGAAAGAACAATGTAAGAGAAGGATGGGAAGAAATACTAATAACTTCAAAAGACTCCCAGTGAAAATATAAGTTTTGTGACGAAGCAGTTCCACATAAGGAACATTGGATAACAAAAACTCCCAGTGACATTTCACTATCCAAAGAACCAAATAAACAAGTATGTACACATACAGATATTAAGATCATAAAATAAATTCCATGATACCTGTATGTCACATTCTTGTGGAATTCAACATCCCCATCAACCTTCAATTCAATTGCTTTATCTCGTAATTTCTGCAGCCTTTCCTCATCTGCGCTATATCGACAACTACCCACAAATTGAAGTTTTGGTCTGGGGAAATCTTCACCTAACTTTCTAATGGCAATTGAAAAGGCTTCAAGTTGAAGAGGATGGGCCTGAAATATAAACTAGCCATGAGGCTCTAAAGGAAACACATAAAGCCCCAGAAAATAAGCTAGAAGACTGCACTACCTAGTGCTAAGGTTCACATGAGCATTTCCCACCTTCTCAGGACGAAATTGAGCCACAGATATAAAGACTGGAGGTTGTGCTGGCCTTTCCAGAGAAAACTCCTGCTTCAACTTTACGTGTCAGTATCCCAAGTGAAAGGTCCCATAATCAAAATACATAAAAACCGCTTCAAAATAGTGGCACAAACTTGTACAACAAATGTAAAGAAAAAGATAATTTGCAGGAAGCCAACTAACCAAAGAAATCATCAAAGGCAGACATTGGTATCAACAAGAAACATAATGCAACAGATGAGAACTACACAAACATTTTTTTTTTTTCCACCATTTCAAAAAATTTATCATCTTACAGTTCACAAGCTAGTCATGGAAATAACCGAGAAGTTATAAAATTCTTAAAATTTACAACTTGAACAGGGAAAATTGGTTCCAAACCTGAAGATCAGATGTATTACAAGGAGGATACACTCGCTTGGTGCGATTTGGGATCTTCCAAAGCTTTTGGATATGAGCCTGTGTCCATGAAGAGTTCACCATGGCAAGATGTGCCCACGACCCAACAAAGCCATACATCCAACTAAACACTATATAATACAAAATCTTGCACCGTGAAAGCCAACCGCTGCCACCAACAGAAATCCCACTAACATAAAGCTCTATACAGCATATGAATCTTTTAAAAAAGAAAAACTAAGAAGTGAACTTCCTAAAAGAAGATAACCTCTTCGCTATTGAGGCATCGTTGTTGTATATAGAACTCCGTTGCCGAACACGCGAAATCATATCCAGACTAATCGTAGGATAATGAGTGTAGCAAATAACATTGCAACCAAATAACCGAGCAAGTGGATACGTGAAAGCGTACCCACAAGTGTCAAAATAGTACAAAGGCGTATACTTGCGCAAAGCCTCCCAACATAGATAAATCGAACCAAAGCTTTGGCCGATCATAGTGAAACGAGGATAAGTAGTTTCTTCGATCCATTTCCTTTTATATAGATGCACTACCTAAAATTGAACATCGCTAAATTATCTTAATCCCAAAAACGTTCAAGTGAAAAAAAAAAAAAGGAAGAAACTTTACCTCAGGTTGGGAGAGCAATTTAACACCAAAGCGATCGATTGCGCGAGCCGTTAGGTTCTGAGGCGAGGCATCGCGATCGCCGGTGAATATAACGCAGTCGAGATCAGAGTTATCCTCTTGAATGGCTTTGACTGCGCACCAGAGCACTCGTTCTCCGCCGCCGCCATCGTTTGAGTATGGGTGAAAGAAGCCGACGGCTTTTTTTCTGTTTCTTCTGCCGTTGATTATTTGTGAACCGGCTATCACCACTAGGGTTAGGGCAGCGGAAAAGAGGGAGAAAACTAAGCGGAAAATCCAAATTTCCATTGTCCGAAGAATACAAAACGTCGACGACGGTCGAGTACGATCTTGGGTCTCCTTGATTTACTTATTTGATATGTTTTCTTTTCTTTTTTTCTTTTAAAAGTTACGAATTGCCGCAATATTTCTTAAAAAGTTGAAAATAATATTTATATTATAGCTACACTTACAATCAATGATATGAATTTGGAACCGGTACGGGTTCATATGTACCGTGTCCAAATTTCGGTGTGTACCGGCTGATTCCGGTCGGGACCGGCCGTAC
>JANIPN010000217.1:42163009-42176756 GCA_027478595.1 Erythroxylum anguifugum | reverse complement strand
ATCGATGATGGTTCCTCACTGAGTTCGCAAAACTCACCCAAAATTTGCAATTATTTTTCAGGCCTTGAAGAGTACCCTGTTAGACACGGGAGTATGCCTACTGCATGCAAGGGAAAGATAGAGGTCGGGATCAGTTCACGTCTGCATTAATGTCATTCCCTTTTTGTATAAATTTGTGCTCCGCAACTTCTGTAAAATAATGCGTTGTATTTATAGTGGGCCCAATTTGGTTATGAATTTTTGTACATTAAATGGCTGTTTTAAATTACTGTTGAGTGTTTGTGATGACTAAAAATGTTTACAAATTAATGTAGGCTCAAATTGTCTACTGTTTTCTGCGCGTACAAACGTATTCAAAAAAAATATTTATACTGAGTTTTGACTGAGTGATGTAGCATGCCACCCTCGCAGGGCATGGACTCGGGTATCACCGGCGATATCGGGTTCGGGTCTTGCGGGAGTGGGGTGTTACAGATCTAGTTAGCAGCTTATTGGATAATAGGATCTCAATTATTTACATTGCAGTACAATTTCATCATATGTTGTTAGTTGGGCCAGGTGGATTGTGAGTAGGGGCATTAAAATTAAGGATTTATTTTTCAGGTTTAGTTTTGCATAGAACACATCAATGGTTTGAAGCTTTTATTCTATCCTTGGTACAAAGTTTTTTTTAATGGAAAGCCACGGTGGTAGTTACTTTAGGCACCAAAACCATACCAGATAAGATCATACTAGCAGATGTTAGGAATGTGTTCAAAAGAATTCCAGATGGGATTTGTTTGAGAAACATATGGAATTTCCCAATGTTTAGATAGTAATATCTTCCTTTGCTTGAGCATGCTTGTAATTGGGTAAGTTGATTGCAATATGAGTCATTCCTCTATGACTGAAATTCCAAGAGTCTCTTAGAGATAATAAAATTTTAGAAACTTTGGTGTTAGAGGGAATTCTACCTTTGAGAGAGTTAAATTCATTTATTAAATATAAAGGGGTAATCTAAAACTAATTATCAAACCAAAACCAAGTCAACCATTTGTTTAAAAAGAGGGTAGATAGAGTTTCTTGATCTTAACATCTCAACGAGGGGCCAGGAATGAGTTAAAATTCAAGAAGTAGTATTGTGAGAAGCAGTGAGTGTTCGTCCATTTAACCCAAATTGCTTCTTTATTTGCACATAATCTCCAAAACTTCTTTTCAATCAACATCTACTTTTTTTAATTTAAAGGAAATGATGATAAGGCCTACTTCTTGTTTAGGAGTGCATACTTCATTCCACTTAAATTTGGGCCCATAGGACTAGCTTAAGTTTCCAGACCACATGAATCTCCTAATGATCATATCTAGGTCTTTGATAGTTCCTTTAGGTAAGATTAAGTGGGAGCACCAGTAAGTTTAAAGGTTGAGAAGGACTAATTTGACTAGCTAGATCCTTCCAACTAAAGAGAAAGTCTGATTCAGCCATGCATTGATCCTTTTCTCACCAATTCAATCAATTACTGACATTTCACAACTTTTATCCTCTTAATGAAGATACGTAGACTAAGGTACGTAAAACTTAAGTCTAGTCCTTGCATCCCAGAGATTTGTTTTAGAGTTTTAACATCAGAAACTCTTGCAAAAACTATTAACTTACTTTTTTCTAGGTTAATGTTTAAGCCTGAAATAAAAGAGAATTCCTGTAGTGAGGAGAAGATAGTGGAGTGAGAGTTCGAATCATTCCCATAAAATAGAAGTAATCATCTGTAAAAATTAGGGAGAAAGACAAGCTCCATGAATTTATAATAGTATAAGAAGCTTCCTAGAGATATGTGTTAGAGTATTAACATCAAAGACTTTTATAGAAACTATTAGCTTACTCTTTTCCTGGTTAATGTTTAAACCTGAATTAAAAGAGAATTCCTATAATAAGGAGATGATAGTGGAGAGAGAGTTAGGATCATTCCCATTAAAAAAAAGTAAATGATCTATAAACATTAGGGAGAAAGACCAATCTCCTTGCATTTATAATGGTCTATGAAGTTTCCCAAGTTATTGATATGCTTCTACAAGGTCCTTAATAAAACATCCATTATCAAGGTGAATAGGTATTGGATAATGAGCCTTACAAATATTGTACCATGGAAAATATAAGTTGGTTCACCATTAATTAAGACACTGAGAGAAGTGGTTATGATGCATGCTTCAATCCAATTGATGAATTGCTTGGAAAACCCAAACATATGTAAGGAGTTAAGGATGAACAATCAATCTAGTTTATTAAAGGCTTTGAATAGGTCTATTTGAGTGAACATCTTCTGACTAAAGAATTAGAAGTACAGTCTTTGAATAATTCCTAGACTAGGAGAAACTAAGCATATAAAAATTAAGTATCATTTCATTTAGAAATCATTTGCAAAATGGGGATATTAAGCTAAGATTTATTGATGCATTACACTAGTTGACCAATATATTTACTAAACTAATGAGTGAGTATAGATTTTTCATAATTAGGAGAGATCCAGGTATAATTAATAGGATTTTCATTAGATAAAGATTTTCATGAGTGCTTAAATTTGATTTTAGTTGTTGTTTATCTAATTTATTATATACTTTAGTTTTTTAATATTAGTTTGGTGTACTTTTGGATCATTAATCATTTTTAATGTTTTTAGGGGAGAGAAAGTTAGTGATATTAGATTTATAGGGAGTGATTATTTTTAGTGTAATCTTAGTAATATTTATACATAAGTTTATTGAAGATTTTTGTAAGTGATCTCCATTGTAATTTTTTATGCATGAATTTAGGGAGATCTAAATATTCTTATTGCTTTGAAATAACAATCTACATGTGTTTGATTTTACGATTGCTTATCTAATATTACAAAATATTTTTTCAACATAAAAGGGGTAGATTATTGAACTAAATGAGGTTTAATCTATATTTCGTTGATAACAAAACATAAATATTGTAGTTTGTTTCTTATGAAAGCAATATGAAAGTAATAGTGGTTGTCCATAAATCAAAATACATTTAATAAAGATATAAGAGAGAAGATAGAGACTAACTTATTCAAGTAACAATAACAAGAACAGCATCCCAATAGATATTTCGTTGAGACATAAGGTCGATAAAGGTACAATAAAGTTATAAATGAATATGTAATGTTTATTATACTTCCTACTTGGTCACCTTGAAATTTTAGAAGTTCATCATGCATAAACACATCATCATTTTAACTTATTGCATGAGTCTTTTCAATCACTAAGAAGAATCAATGTTTTGATCTCAAAGAAAACCATCTTAATCCTTAAAACATTCTTTGGGGAGCATGTGGAGAAGTGCGTAAGTCAATTTTGTATTAAGAGAATTAAGTTTGAGCATTTAAAGATGTTGGAATCATGATTTTAGGTGTATTAGTCGACTTATATAGGTTAGTTGTCAACTAATGTAGGTTGTTAAAGATGTGTATATAAGTTGTTTAGTAGACACATTTATTGACTAACTTGTTCAATCTTAGGATTTTAAGCTTAGCATTCTATTCCTTAGTTTCCTACCCCACAAAATTTAGAATTCATAATATGAGTTATTCTCGATGGCAAGCTTTATCAAGTTTTCTTACTGTTACATCCATTTGAGCTATCAGAGCAGATATAACATCTGTATTATTCAGTCTTTTTTTTTGTTCGTCCTTACTCTTCTTAACTGTCATTGATAAGTATTTATTTTCATATATTTTATTAATTTTGGGGTTGCCTTTAGATTTTGTTATTTAGAATTCAACTACTTGTATCATCTATCATCTACCTTGTAGAATTGACTAGACTATTACAAAAGGTTTGGAGTTGAATTCATATAGGAAGGTCACAATGTGTATACTTCCTTATAGATCTTTAAATCTCTTGTATATTTTTTAAAGTTTCACTATTAAATTACTAAGAAGGAAGAGATGTCATTCCTTAACATCGCTGTCTTGGATGATGAAAATATATATCAAGAAATTGCTTCATAAGATTCCTACATATTAATCAATACTGCAACTAGTGCTTTTAACGATTGCTAGCTCTATCGCTCAATAAAAATGGTAATAATCTCATTTTATTGACAACTTTAGTGGTCACATTAATCTTGAAAATATAATAGCTGTTCAAGAAGTTGACAATGTGCATTAGGATCCTCATCTGGTAATCCATCAAACTACATATTTTGTTATGACATTTGGGTCTTTGGGCTTTGACTTGAACTTTACTAAGAGTATTAAGACCTAAGAACTAAAATTAATAACTTTTCCTGATGATCATTTAAGAAACTAAATTTATGAAAGGAACTTAGACCCATTTTTTTATGAACAAGTAAGAACCCAAGTGGTAATAAAGGTTGTTTACGCCACACTTAAGGATGAAGAAGATAAGGTAAGTGATAAGTTTGAATTATAAACACCACAAGTTAAAAACTTGATAATTTCAAAGTTTTAAAGAAGAATCAAGAAAGATAATGCTTTTAAAAATATTATTGATGATAATTTTTCCTATACAAGTATAAAATGTGCCTTTATATAGAGGAAGACATAAAACCCTAAAAAACAAATTTCAATTGAATTATAACTTAGATTTAGAAATATTCAGCTAGCCTAAAATAAAAGAAATTCTACATAAACTTAATTCCCTAATTTATACTATGAAATATGAAAATAAGTCCGAAAGATATACAAAAGAATAAGGTAAGCAAATATAACTCGGAATTAGCATAATATCCTTCCAAAGTAGGAAAAACAAGACAAATAGTCGAAGTTGCCTCGTCATTCTCACGTCTGAGTTATACAGTCAACTTCTTAGAACCATTATATCATTTTCTTGCATTTTTTAAGAAAAAACATTTTATTGCTGCATTTGATGAATTAAGTTAACTAGTCTTGAATTTTATGATTGACTTAATTCTTTAGAGCACTTGCCTTTTTAGCTCAAATGGCTTCAATTAGATTATTTAAAGCTTCTTTAATGTTGTTAGCTATTTCCGTTGTGATTAGACCTCCACTAATGCTTAATGGATTAAAATTTGAACTTGAACTTTTAATGCCTTTTGGATTCTTTTCATTCCCTCCCTCCTTAAAATTATTCCTCCTTAAAATCATCACCAACATCAAAAGGAGATAAATCAACAACACTAAAAGTAGCAAGTACACTATACTCACTAGATAGATCTAGCACATATACATTATCATTGTTCCTTGTAATTACTTAAAATGGACCATCGCCCCTTGGATGCATTTAGATTGCCTTTTATTTTGAAATCTTTCTTCGAATATATGCAACCAAACCCAATCACCAGGCTAAAAAACGACTTGTTTTGCCCTTTATTAACTTGATTAGCATATTTCTCTATTTGATTTTCAATATTTTGTCTTTCTTTCTTATGAATTTTCTTGAAAAAATCTGCCATCTTTAAACCATCAGTTTACCCTTGTATTTATAGATGACATGTGAAAATAAAAGTTTGATCCTAATTTATTCTACAAAGTTTCCCAAAAGTAACTTAGACACTTATCATCACTGTCAGAAAAAAAAATACTTCTAACTATGCCATGCAATCTTGTAACCTCCTTGAAAAACAAATCAAAAATATGGGATGCATCATCAATTTTATGACATGGAATGAAAAGTACTATCTAAAAAAATATCAACAACCATATATATAAAATCATTACCCCTTTTAGACATAGATACCTTTGTCACAATATCCATAGAAATATCAATCTAAGGATGTTTAGGTATCGCTAAAGTAGTATATAACCTATAAGGTTTAACGTTAGAGATGACTTGGTTTGCTTACATGTAATGCATTTTTCACAAAATCTTTCAACGTTATGTTTTATGTTAGGCCAAAAGAAATGTTAATGTAATACATCTAAAGTCTTGGGAATACCAAAATGTGTTATTAAACCTTCCTCGTGATCTTTTCTAACAAGCAAATCACACGATGAACTTTTAAGCACACATAAAATTGTTTTCTCTAAATAAAAATGCATTATGCTTAAAAAACTTGCCAAAAGTCACTTTCCCATATACATTGAATGCATTACCAAAAGTAGAATCATTACTATATAATTCCTTAATGTATTCAAATCATATGATTTTTGCATTTAAAGTAGAAAGTAAAGCATGCCTTATTGACAAAGCATTAGCCACCACATTTTCCTTACCTTGCTTTTATTTAATCATATAAGGAAACATCTTAATAAACTAAACCCACCTTGCATGTCATTTGTTTACCTTATTTTTCCCTTTCAAATGCTTCAAGCTTTTATGATCCATATGAATCATAAACTCCTTAGGACAAATGTAATATGACAAGTCTTCAATGCTCAAACAAGCGCATACATCTCCTTATCACAAGTGGGATAATTCAATGGTGCACTACTTAGCTTTTCATTAAAATAAACTATAATTTTTCCTTCTTACATTAGGACGACCCTAATACCTAGTCCTGAAGCATCATACTCAATTTCATAAGTTTAAGCAAAGTTAGGTAAAACAAGTAAATGTGAATTAGTTAATTTCTCCTTAATTAAAGCAAATATGTTTTGTTATTAACTATCCCACTTAAACCCATCGTTATTTTTGATTACTTGAGTTAAAGGTATGACTTACCTAATAAAATCGTTTACAAATCATCTATAAAAACTAGCTAAGCCATGAAAACTTCTAACATCACTTACACTTTTCGATTTCGACCACTTACTTTTTTACTTTAACCTTTACTTCATCAACCTAGCACTAATAATATAACCCAAAAAGATCAGTTTGTTGGTACAAAAAGTACATTTTTAAGTTTAGCATAGAATTTAGCTTCCCTTAAAACTTTAAAAATTGGTCTTATACGGTAAATATGCTCATAAACATTTTTATTATAAACCAAAATATCATCAAAATAAACAACCATAAATTTTCTAATAAAAGCATGCAAAACATGGTTCATAAATCTCATAAATGTACTAAGTGCATTAGTTAAATCAAAGGCATAACCAATCATTCATACAAATCATGTTTTATTTTAAAGGTTGTTTTCCACTCATCACATTCTTTCATGTGAATTTGGGGACATCCACTTTTTAAATCAATTTTATAAAACACACAAGCATCATGCAATTTATCAAGCATATCATCTAATCTAGGTATGGGATGTCTATACTTTATAATAACAATAAACACACATACATCATGTCCCATCCTTTTTAGGCACTAATAAGACTAAAACTATAATTGGACTCATGCTTTCTCGCATATATCCCTTTTTCCATCAATTCCTTAACTTGCCTTTGTAGTTCCTTTTTCTCCTTGAGATTGCTCTTATAGGTTGATATGTTTAGATTAATAACATTAAGAATGAAGTTAATTTAATGTTTATGCCCCTAGTTAGTGGTAAACATTAGGCACTCCTTCAAGGGATAAATCATAAAACTGTTGCAATAACTAAAGAAAAACACTAGATAAAAAAATGTTACCATTAACATTAAAATAAGTTTCCTTGTACGTAATTGTAAGCATAGCTTGCCTGAAAAAAATCTCTCTTGATATAACTCTCTTTTGCATAGAGGCTCACTTTTCTATCTTTTCATTTTGCACACTTTCTTTATTTCTATCTCTTTTATTTGCTTATTTTACCTCAATCTTTCTTTTTTCTTTTGAATTTGTTGCCTCACTTTTATTTTCATCTTTACTCTTTTTTTAACTTCTAATCTCACTTTATCTTCATATACTTAATTAGGAGTGAGGGGTACAAAGGTAATAAGTCTTTCATTCATTACAAAAGAATATTGATTAATAAACCCATTATGAACTACTCACTCATCATATTGCAATAGACGCCAAAACAAGACATGTCTAGGATGCAAAGGTACTACATCACACAATACCTCATCCTTATAGTGCCTTACAAAGAAAAAAAACTAACTTGCTTATGCATTTTAACTTCTCCACGTTCATTCAATTAGTGCAATTTATAGGGTCTAGGATGTTTAAAATTAGGTAAAATCAATTTATCAACCATATTACTACTAGTAACATTGGTATAACTACCTTTATCAATTATCAAACTACATATCTTATCATCGATTAAGCATCCATTATGAAAATATTGTCTTTTTGTAACTCTTTCTCTTTCGCTTAGACACTTAAAACATGTCTTATCATAAGCATTTCTCCATTTTCAACAAAATCTACATCATTTACATCCTCTAAGAGTGGCATAAACTCATTATTTTAATCTGATTCACTTTCACTTATAAAACCCCCTTCTTCTTTAATCACCATTACTCACTTATTTGGATGTTAAGAAGCAATATGTCCTATACCCAAACATCTAAAACATTTCATATCACGAGTTCTAGTTGGTTAAGTTTTTATTTTACCTTGACTGTATTGCTACCCCCTTCTTTCAACCTTTTTTTTTAACGTCAATTTCAGGATTAGAAATAGCCTTGTCCTCCTTTTGCTTCAATTTGACTTCCAAAAAGTGGAACTTGATTTCTGCCTTATCCTGTTTGAGCTCTTCCTCTTTTGTTGTTGCTATACTTTAATAGCCATGTGTAATATGTCTTCAAGTTCCATATAGTGGTGTAACTCCACCACATCTCTAATTTCTCTATTTTAAGTGAGTACAAAAATGTGTTATTATGGCTTCGATATCCTCTTACATATTAGCTCTAATCAAGGCGATCTCTATCTCTTTATGGTAATCTTCCACACTCTACTACCTTAATAAAGGCTTTGCAATTTCTTGAACAATTGCCTATGATAGTGATCAGAAGCAAATTGCCATTTCATCATACATTTATCTCTTCCCATATGTCTATATTTCTCTCACCATATCACGGCCTACTAAGGACAAGCTGATCCCACCAAATAACTACATAATCAGTAAATTCTATAATGACCAACATCACCTTTTTCTCCTTGAAGTAGTTATGGCAATTAAAAATTAACTCCAACTTCTTTTCTCATTCTAAATAAGCTTTAGGATCATTCATCCCTTAAAATGGTGAAATTTTCAATTTTATATTCCCTAAGTTGTTGTCAACCTTAACTCTACTACTATGCCCAAATCTACGTAAACTTGCATTTGGGACCTATTCTCCATCATCTAAGTCCACTAAAATCATCATCATACTCCCTTGCTCATTGTTGAGCTTTAGACTGCCCTTTATTTATACTTGATTCCAGCCTTTCAAATAGATCATCAACCGCATCAAATTTCAAGGCAAGTTTCTCCAACCATTGTTGCTTAGCTTTCATGTATAATTTGATGTCAAAAGTTTCTTGAATGCCTTCAGTATGATCTTTATTGTTCTCTTAAGGCATGTTTTAAACTTGTAAAAATAATATTGGTTTACCTCATAAACACTCTCTTGCATGTTTCCCTCGAGATTAACATCACTTCTACTCATGTTTCATTAAAAAAGGCTTTTACCCTCTTTTAAGCTCACCACTCTTGCCTTTTCCACTTTTAATTTTGTTTCTTTAGTTCCTTAAGGAACTAATCAAACAAGAATTAATTTGTAACACCCAATAACAAATAAATCAACCCTCACAATTTAAGAAAGGAACAATTGAACAAAGAGAAAATTTTTAAAATTAAAACAAATATTTAGATGAGAAGAGTATAAGGAAATTCATATTTAAACAAAGAGAACTTTAGAATTAAACAAGAAGGTGTAAATAAACGTATTTCGAACTATATGATAGTGTAAATGGATAAGGAAATAAGATATAAGCAATAATTTTTGTATTTTCTTTTAATAGGAAGCACCAATCTCAATTATTCTTTTTTATTCTTTTTGTTATTTTTAAACTAATTAAGATCATATGCTATTAACATAATAAGCACAAAATTGAATTTTAAACAATAATAAAACAAATATACTTTCTATAAGATGAATAGAACAAAAAAAAAGAACAAAAAAATAAAAAGAACAAGTTAAGAATAGATACGTAAACCTGATCTTAAAGCTGAAGCTCAGATACCAAATGATGTGAACCTTACTAAGAGTAGTAAGACCCAACAACTGAAATTAATAACTCTGCCCTAGGATCATCTAAGAAACCATATTTATGAAAGGAACTTAGACTTGTTGTTTATATGACAAAATAAGAACCAAAGTGATAAGAAAGGCTGTAGAGGCCACATTCAAGGATAAAAAAGAGAAGATGAGTGATAAGTCTGAATTATAAATGTAAAAAGTTAAAACCTTGATAAGTTCAAATAGTCCAATAAAGAACCAAAAAAGATAGTAGTCTCTAAAATATTACTGGTGATAATTTTGGCCTATACAAGCATAAAATGTGCCTTTATATATAAGAAAGCATAAAACCTTGAAAACCAAATTTGAATCCAATTATAATTTGGATTTAAAAATATCATCTTGCCTAAAATAAAAGAAATTCTAAAATAAACTTAAGTCATTAATTTGCAGCCATGAAATAGGAAAATAAGTCCAAAAGAAATGCCAAAAATGAGAAAAATAAATAAAACTGGGGATTGATAAGAAATCCTTCCAAAATAGGAAAAACAAGTCAAGTAGTCAAAGTTGTCTCATCATTCTTACATCTATTTCATATAGTCAAATTTTAGAACCATAACTTGAGCTACAAAGATCCAAAAGACCATATTCCTAATTTTTAAGGAAGATAAAAGTGTCATCTACAACTTTGTAGTTTTGGCCAACTTAAAATTCTACCATCTTATATTTTTAAGCAAAATAGTTTATTGCCTTCAATTTGTTAAATTAAGTTAACTTGTCTTGAATTTGAGGATTAACTTAATTATGTAGTGCAACTTGCACTTTTACCCCATATGCCTCCAAATTGAGCTTCTTTAATCTTCTTAACTCTTACCCTTGTGATTAGACCTTCATTAATGCTTAATGGATTAGAATTTGGTATTGTACTTTTAACGCCCTTTAGATTCTCATCAGGCTTGATCTCAAAATAATTCACATTAATTTTTAGCCTTGTAATTTTAGATTGTGTTTCGTTAGAGATGGTTTTGCATACTCCATCATCATTCTTGTGCTTCCCCTCCATAGTTTCACATTGTATATCCGGTGTATTTTGGGTTTCTTAGTTTGTTCTTTTTTATTATGACGAAGTGTTCTTTCAAGCCTTAGGTTTTCTTTAAGAAAACAAAATGTTGCCTTTTTGTCATACACTAATAATACCCCCAAAATTAAAGTGAAATAAGTATAAAAAATAAAACAAGATATTGATAAAGAAAATTGACAGAAAGAAACGAAATATACATGATTAAAAAATAGTTATTAAATCTCCTAAAAATCAATTGATTCTCTAACAATCATGCCAAAAGCTTGATATGTGTTTTCTACTTAACTTTTCCTATTACTAATATATTACCCACAATTTCTACAGGTGCACCTATCATTAGTAATTCAATGGTAACTAGAGGTTGATGCCTTAAGGAAGTGACATGAATCTAGAAAACCCTAAAATTACCAATTGGCCAAAAAATAATGAACAAAAGAGGAAGGATAAAGAAATTAATATTAAGTTAATGCTCAAATAAGTACTTCCCCTAGGACAAAATTTGATTTTATTATTTGATTAATTTAGAATGGATATGTTATCCGGATAGATATAATTTTTTAGATGATGAAATTACACCCTCGTGACTTACAACCATCTACTCTTTAGTTGGTTAACTTATATCTCTACCAAGTTAATGCACCCTTTATTATATCAAGATTTGTGGAAAGTCATAAAAGGTTTAATCCTAATACTACAGAGACCATATAAAACTATCTCTGGCACCCTATTTAACTCCTTTTATCTAAGTCATGAACCATTTATAGGTAAGCTCTCTCAAATTGAACACAAGTGAACTTAGATTAGATTTAATCGCTGGTACAATTAACCCCACATTAAGATCAATTAAAGATAGTTCATATAAATATATCTCAATTCATAAATTAAAACAAATTAATCCATACAAAGGTATATATTAGAGTTTTTCCTATCTAAACATAAAAAATATTTAGCCACTAATCATATTCATAATAACAAAAACAAAGAAAAAATCATAATAATAATTGTTCTAGATGAAAATCTTGACATTATTAATAACTTGATTCAATAAGATGAATTCATACTTTGATTCTCCAATGAAAAAATAACCTTTTAATTGACCTCTAGAAGAATTTTAAACCTCGCAACAACTAATCCTAACCTTTTAAAAGAAAAAAGATGTTTAAAATATTTAGTCTGCAAAATTCTGTTCACGTTTTAAATACGTTTTTATGGCATTGGACACAGATTAAGTCGTAACATAGATCTTTCTATTTTCTCCAGAGAGAGATATGGCTTTTGGTACGCTCATATCTTAGACAATGGATCTTCTTATTTCTCTTATAACTTATATGCAATCTATGGCACGTATGTAGCTCGGGACATACGATATCTTCCAAAGTTGCGTTCTTGGATGCGTTTCTTCCTACACTTTAACCATATGTATAACATCTCGTTACCTATGTTAGGGCTATAATTGTGAATTATGATAAATTAGGAAAATGCACATCATGCATAATTAATAGTGACATACACATTTATTTTGCACATTCATATGATTGTACATACATTCATTGGCATTTCTGGGTAAATTGGTTTATAAATGGAAATTGTGGCTTTATTTGGAATGTATTAAATGTGATTTGGCAAGTTTTGTACATTTCGAGTATTTTAGTAATTTTTGGTGAATTATTTTTTAGTTGAAAATTTATTTAGAGAGTCATCTTATTATTTCAAATTTTTGGTGATTTTTTTAATTTTCAAAAATTTGGGGGTTTAAAAAAAGAAAAAAATGACAAATGAAAAGGTGACACATGGCCCACATGCATGGGTGCCATGTGTCATTGAAGTGTTAACCCACTTGGTTAGGTGTCTTCCCCCTCATTCTCTCATTACTCCACCGAAAACACCCACATGAAAACTCCTTCCTTGTTCTGCTCACCCATCACCGAAACTACTTCTATGCATGTTTTTTTGGGTATAACTCTCAACTGCTAGAGAACTAGCTGAAGTCTAAATGTGCGTTGATGTTGGTTGCTAGAGAGGGTTAGAAATCTGGATTTTTGGGTTGGAATTTTTTGGCATCAAGTAAGTTTTGTTTGTGACTTACATTTGTTGGTGTTGTAATGTTTGTACTTGGGTTCATGCATAAGTGAAATGAAAGAAATAAATTCAGTAGTGAGAGTGAATAAGTACCAAAACATGGAGAAAAATGCAGAAAAAGAGGAGTGAATGTGGAAGATATCGATGTTCATGTTTATGTTTAAATCTTGAATTTTTGCATTGATTGTGTTGAGATGAGCTGAGATTGGATGAAGGTTTACAAAGTTAACTTCAGATAGAAGTGGTAAAAGAGGTTATGGATTCTGTCAAAAAAAATTGTCCATGAAAAAAAAATCAGTAGTGAGAGAAAGTGGAAAATGTTGAAATATGGGTATATATCGATTTTTAGATGTTTAAATTTGATATTGAGCTAGAAGCTAGTTTAGAGTGAGTTGAATGTAAATGGAAATGGAAAAGCATGACACATGTTCTATTGAGAATTGTTACTGTTCATGAAAAAAAAATTGCAGTAGAAAAAGGAGGAAGAAAATGATGAATTGCGTGTTAGATGTTAGTGGTTGAAATGTAATTAAAAACTAGAGTTTTTCATTGAACAACCCTCAGTCTTTTGCCTATAACTTTTTCATCCGAACTC
>JANIPN010000217.1:42128340-42146666 GCA_027478595.1 Erythroxylum anguifugum | reverse complement strand
TGTAGCTTATTCTCTTAGCTTTAAATTGGTATAAATTTTGTAATTTTTGGATATCTGAGCTGAAAGATATGAGTTGTACAATAACAGGGAATGATCATGTTCTAGCCAAAAGTTCAAATGTGCACAGTCTGAGGTATTTTGTGCATAACTCATTGAATGTTGAATCAAATTAGATGATCTTGGAGTCATTAGAAACGTAAGACAATGTTGAACAACTTTCCAGTAGAAAGTTTTGCCTAATTTTGTGATTTACCCCATCAGATTAATTATGCAAAGTTGACCCGAAATCATGTGGGTAGAAATTCTGTAATGGTCAATTAAGTTATGTAATGGATTTCACTTATGCTTTATTATGGTCCAATTATAAGTACTATTGTTATTAACGAGGGCTTGATAACTAATTGATTTGATGATAAAAATTACAATAAGATACCCGGAATTGTCATTGAGCAATGCATTGTGCATATTTTATTTATTTAAGTACATGTGCATAAAGGAATATGTTTTCAATTGTGAAAAATGTGATATTTGTGAATGTGTTTTGTATGTTATAGAGGAGCACTTCGGACGCCAGTCGGACATTGTCGGATCATCCAGGCAATAGCTTCTTGGAACGTACTGTGAGTCAACCTAGATGAATTTCCTAGGATTGATTTGATTTGAATTTAATTTAATTTATTACACTTCCAATATTATTGAACTGTTTGTGAGTTGTTTCTAGATTTCGGGCCTAAGGTCCGAGGAGTTTAATAGTTGGGCATGTATTGGGAGTGTTTTGATTTGATATGAATTTGACGAATTTAATTTGATTTGTTAAACTTTCAATATTATTGCACTGTTTGTGAGTTAATTTTGGATTCCGAACCTGAGGTCTGATGAGTTTAATAGTTAGGCATGTATTGGGAGTGTTTTGATTTGATATAAATTTTGACATTTGATTCTTAACGAAAGTTGAATGTCGGACTTAGGTTCGATGACTGTTAAATCTTGCCTGAGCATTTGTATAAGATTGTGATATATGAGATTTTCTAAAATTGTTACATTTCATAAAATGCATGCTCAGATAAAGGCGTTGTGACTTGAGTTGCCAGTATGAAGTGCTTCCATATAGAGCTTTGCTCCGTGATTTCTAATTTTGCACGTAGAGCTATGTTCCGTGATTCTATTTGACTGAGTCCTATGGGCCGGTATTTGTATAAGTTTGTGATATGCACTTGGTCATAACAATAAGAAAGAATGTTAAGTCTCATGCATATAACATTATAAGATTGAATTTTTTTCAATGATCTGAAAAGCTGAAACGAATGATAAATTGTTATGATCTATTTGTTATACTTAGCTATGTGGATTGTGAGATTATATGCTATACCATGATGTGTGAATATCTGGAGTGAATATATGATCTAAATGAATATATGCGAAATATGTGGTATGTGTGTGTAATCTGGTGAAATCATCAATGATGATTTACTCGTTGAGTTCACAAAACTCATAAAAATTGCAACGTGATTTTTCAGGTACAAGACAGTAGACTTAGTGTTTATTCTGGATCAGAAGAACGTTTTGGACTAAGTTATAGCTCAGAGGTCTGTTAGCTGACGTCAGAGAGTTATAGCTTTTATTTTGTAGATTTTGCTAGAACCTGTTTGAGGTTTTGTATATATTCGTCTAATGAAGATAATGTAAATAGTTGTGATTGAATGCAATGAATGGTTTTAAAATTTGATAACTTCTGATTATGTTAGATGATGTCATGTGTAAGTTGGATCTGTTTTGCTCTATCGTGCCATTATCATGTACTTGAATATTCTTGAATGTTTAGGTATGTACCATACGGTAATGGGATGTTGCAATATAGGATATGAGCTAGCATGTGTAATTGTGGGCCAAATTGTGTTTTTCTAACAATTGAAAATTTTTCTGTGTTTTGCTGGAAATAGCCTTCATTTCTTGATAATTCTCATTCCAATGCCAATATGCATAATTACATACAATATATCAAAAGTAGAATAATTTGACATGAAAATCGAGCAAAATGTTTACGAAAATACAGTCATATTTCAAACATATCATGGAGCAAAATTGTTAAGACCCACAAATTTATATACAAACACAAAAGGAGAGTAAGGGTTATGAAAAATGGGGTAAAGTGTTGTGAAAATACCACTTATCATGAAAAGCCATTAATTAAATGTTAGAAGCTTGGTTATAGCTAGTTTAGGTTGCATTTGTGAGATAAAAGATGAAATTTAGGGTTAGCTGCAAAAGAATTAGAAAATGAGATCATAATACATGCATGGAGAAGATTAACGTAGCCGTGTTAATTAAAAAAATGTAGAATAACAGAAAACCTCCAATCTTTTTTTAAGTTATATATATTAAAAATTAATTAAATAATCAATTTAGGTTTTTGAAGTTGTTAGAAAATAGAATGGAATTGGTTTTAATCATTGTTCAAAAATTTTGAGTTACGTTTGAAATAAATTAAAAATTAATTTAGATTAGTTTTAACAATTCAACTTAATATTAAGAAATTGTGTGATTTTTTTAATTTAAAATATATGGCTTATGGTATATTTTTAATAATTGTTTAACCTTGTAGGAGACTGTTTTAAATTATATTTTTAATTTAAAATATATGGCTTATCCCGCGAATGGCGTATTACTTGTTCCGAATAGGATCGCGTTACTCCAAAATGCCAAACACAGAAGACCTAATATAAGGGACCCTTTTGAAGAAAGAACAGCAAAAAGAGCGGGAGCGAGTACTTCACTACTACTTCATTTCTCTTCCAATTTTCTAGTCAGGTCCAAAGAAGGGAAAATGTCCGTTGGCGTCCGCGAAGTCACCGTACTTGGCGAGTTTAAGCCATTTGGCTTGATAGCCGAATCCCTGGACGGCAAGCCTCCCGATGATGCCCCCGATAAGTACGATTACTTCCTATTTGACTCAGTAACTATCCGAGACAGAAGTGAAATCGACGAAGGTGGTGCTTCTGTTCCTGCACTAAGCGATCACACTGATCACGAGCTCTTTATTAGGGGAAACAGGTACATTTCATTAGTACCTGTCATTTTACTTATAAACGTGAATATTATCAGTGCAGCGACAAAGTCAGTTCCTTTTGCAGCTAAATGTCTAATAGAGTTGATTCATGTAGTGCAGGCTATTTGATGCTATAAATTGGTGCAAATATGCAACGATTCCGATTTAGGCTGTTTGGTTTGGTGAAACTTATATATGCCTTGCTGGTGACTTATTATTGTTTTTTTGCAGTGTTTCTTATTCATTTTGAGTATGTTACTCTTTCCTACAATTGTTTGTCAGTTGGTGAACATGATCATATAATTGTTAAACTCGCTAGGTGAGGCAGTTAGTCCATGAACTTTAAAAGTGGTTTTTATATATGTTTTCTTTACCTATGTCAATGTGGCTACTTGTCCTAAGTTCTCACACTTCTCTGTTAATGGAGAACAGGATCATATGGTCTACAGGTTCACAAGTGTTCAAGCGATTTTCCTTGTGCTAGTGGTTTTTATATATGTTTTTCTTTACCTATGTCAATGTGGCCACTTGTACTAAGTTCTCACACTTCTCTGTTAATGGAGAACAGGATCATATGGTCTACAGGTTCACAAGTGTTCAAGCGATTTTCCTTGTCCTCTCCTGTTATCAAGGTATTTCTTCCTTACAGAACTTGCAATGCTTTTGGAAATTTTCATGTATAGAAGCATTTTGGAGAAACATAGATGTAGTTCTCATTTGCGTCACTAAACACTTGCAACATCATCTTCATGCTTAGAAGATTCCATTTCCCTTGACTTGCATTTTTATACACGTGATAGGTATGTTGGTGTCGTCTTGGTGATGCTTCTGAAGCCCAACTTTGTATATTACAAACTGACACTTTAACAATATACACCATATCTGGTAAGTGGATTGAGGTCTTGATTTTGCAATTTACTATATGGTTGACCATGCAACTTGAATATTAATTTTACAAGAGTTTGGTCCTTTTAAACCCTATTGCTTTTAGCTTAAATATTTTCCTTTTGTACTCAAAATTGCTTTCTCCTTTCCTTCTTGCACTCTTCTTATTACTATATTTATCCATTTGCTTATTCAACAGGTGAAGTGGTATCAGTGCTACTACCTTGTGTCATCAACTCAATGTGGCCCCTTCCATTTGGCTTACTGCTCCAGCCTGCAGCTGAAAGAATCACACAAACTCCCTTCTTGTCCTCAAGCTCTTTTTCTAGTGCATCTGATGTATCCTGTGCTAGGAATGAAAGTAGACATTATCACAATATAAGGTTTTTAGGTTCCAGTGAACGTATTATAAAAGGAGATACTATTACAGCATCCTCACACCTAATATTGAAGGATCTGTTGGAAGATCCGGAGGTAATTCCATAGCTATGTGCATCACTTTGATTAATGAGTAATCAGGTTCTTTGCTATCAACTTTAAGTGGTTACAATTTTGTGATTTTAGGAGGTTATCATCAATTGAATAAGTTGTTTTTCAAATTTTCTCTTTAAAATTCCACTCTTGTAGGTTGGGTGTAGGAATCATGTGATGTGTATAACTACTGCATATGTGTTTTATGCTAAAGCTCTTTGTTAATTGATGGTTTCTTTTAGCCAACTTACTTTGAAGAAAGAGGGAAATTGAGCACAATGAAGGATTTTGATGAGAGAACTATCTGGACTAGTGACCAGATTCCTCTGATGGCAACTTATAATAGAGGTTTTTCATTTTTCTTCCACTTGGTGATTACATGATCTTTCCTTTTCACTCTCCTAGGTGGTATGACCATGCCACTTCATATTTCAGGGAAGATGCAACATTCAGTATGGGTTGCTAAAATCATTAGCCCCATCTCTGAAGGGATGAATTCTCATTTAACTCATGCAGTTCCTGCTGGTTTATTAGCCAAACGATTCTCCTTTTGTAGAATATGGCAGGGGAAGGGTGCTGAGAGAGCAGCTTCTGAGGTGCCTTTTATTAATTAGATTTTTTAATGATCGTAATTATTTTATTTGTACATTCGTTGAACCTCCTTGTTTCACATGCTGATTCAGGTTTTTATTGCAACTGATGATGATGCATCTCCTGTAATTTGCTTTCTTCTTCGAGAACAGAAAAAGTTGTTATCTGTAGGCCTTCAAAGGCTTGAAATAAATAATGAAATTATCTTTGATGTTAAACCCGAGATGAGTTGGAGTATACCCGCTATTGCAGCTGCACCAGTTACTGTCACGCGTCCTTGGTAGATCTACAATTTCATTTTGTTTTTATTATGTTAGACTTCCCTCTTGTTCTTCATCAATCATCTTACATATTTCTTTTTTTTTATGTTCTTCTCTTACTAGTGTCAAAGTTGGATCTCTGCCCTACATGGACATTATTGTCTTGGCTTCAGACAGCAATCTTCTTCTTTATGTATGTTGCATGAACTTGTGCTTTAAGCCATTGAGCATGCTTTAGTGTATTGATTCATTTTTATACATGTGCATATAACCTTTATATAGGCATTCTAGTTACCCTTCTATTTGAGTTTGAAAAACTTGGAAAGTGGGACAAGGAAAAGACCGAATCTAATTTAGTTGGTGGATATTCCAAACTTATTTTTTCCTTGTTTAAATGATCTTGTAAATTTATATGCATATAAAAGTGGAAAGAGCGTGTTCTAATTTTGAATACTTGTTAATTACTATGAATTCGATCTTCCTTTATGGTTTATCTTTTGTTTTCTTGAGCTGCTTTGTCACGTTTGACTTCTATATGTATTCTTCCTTGAGGTATCCTTTGCTAAAATGGAAACCACTTTACTAATGACAGACATATGTTACAATTTTCATTTGGTTTACTTCTCCCTCACATAATCTATAATTTGCTTTATGATGCAATTTTCACTTTCCATGCTTTGCATTTATTGCCTGTCAATCTTTTGACTATCTTTATCTCTCTTTTCAAAATGATAAAAGGTTATGTTCTAATTCTTTCTATTTCTAACCACTTAGATTTGGCTAAAGATAGTAATTAACATGTGTCATACTTCAGTCAGGGAAACAATGCCTATGCAAGTATTTACTGCCTTCTTATTTGGGAAGAGATCATTTGTCACATAACTTGGAGGTTCAAGAGACCATGTCTATTCCTTATGAATCAAAGATTTTAGGACTGGCTGATGCTGTGGAGGGACGTATAAATTTGATCATGAACAACGGGAAAGTATGATATGTTTAATCCTTGGCATTGCTTGATTTGATTTGATTTTGAGTTGTCTTCAATTATTTTTTTTATCTATTTTACATCACAGGTCTTAGTAGTTTCCTGTTGTCCTAGAATGAACAAAGCTGAGAAAAAATAATAAGGCCACTGACTTTGTGTGATTTGGTCTAAAGTTGAAGATGATTTCATATTTTTAATAATTTTGTTAGATGATGAGATGTAGTTGCAAGATCGTTACTTTGTTTACCATAACTGTGGCTAATTCTTTTAACAAATTTCTAGATGTATCGATGCATTTTGCGAAGAAGCCCTTCATCTTTACTGGTGAATGATTGCATTGCAGTTATGTCTGATGGGCTTGGTTCCAATTTCTACAATCATTTCCTTCTTCTTCTCTGGGGAAATAGTGATTCTGAATATCTATCAGGAGTGGATGCAGGTGTTGATTTTGAGTGGGATTCATTTTCCAATGCTATACTCAGAATTTGTGAGAATCACTGTTCTAAGTATAGGAAGTGCTCTAGTTCACAGGAGTTTTCATCTTGGGATTTCCTAATCAACAGCAAATATCATGATGCCTACAGAAAACGAAATTGTATAGGTTTCGCATCTTCTGAGGCATCATTTGATGAGGGGAAGATGAGAGTAGATGTTGAGTGTAAAAGAAGTTCAAAAAATTCATTTTACTTTCATTTGTTGGAGAAGAGTTTGGTTTCTTTGCATGCATTGTATGAAAGTCTGAAATTGGACAACCTTAGAAAGCGGTAAGTCTTCCATCTCTAGCCTTTTCTGTTTCTCTTTCTTACTTTGTTTTATGATAATTTTTCTTATTAAGTACTTGAGCTTAGATTGTATGACCTGTGTGCTTGATCTGTAAGTTGGCAACTTTCCTTCTAATTAAATGCAATGAGAATGATGATGGAGATTCATAAATATGTTAATGAATTAGGGACAGGGATGTGCTCATTATGAATAGGGTAATGGCTGAAGTATGAGCAACTGTGAAATGAAAATACATTCATAAATTTACTACATCTCCCTCGTATGTTATCCTTTATTCTGAGCTCATATAAACTTTTCTTTATATTGTCTTATTTTATCAACTCATTAAAATGTAACTTTATTTGTAGGGATTTGGAGCTTCTGGCTGTTCTTTTATGCAATATTGCCATGTCTCTTGGAGAAGGAAATTATTTGGATCATTATATTCGTGATTTTCCTATCCTCAAGCAATTCGGTGTTTGTATGACATCCATGTCCCTAAAATTTCCTCCTAGTTTATTCAGATGGCTTGAAAACTGTTTGCAACACGGTTGTAGTTCTGCTAATATAAAGGATCTTCCACCATTAATATATGATAATGAAAATTCAGTGAGCTGGGCACGGAAGGTAGTCTCCTTTTACACTTTATTATCTGGTGGTAAGCAGATTGGAAAGAAGCTAACATCTGGTGTATACTGTACCATTGCGACGGGAACGCATAATACTTGTGAGGAACTCACCATCCTGGCAATGGTTGGGGAGAAATTTGGAATGCAACAGCTTGACTCACTGCCTTGTGGTGTATCTCTCCCTTTAAGACATGTAAGTCAGATATGTGTTTGGATATGCCTGATCAAATCAAGTTCAAGTATGTTGAAAACTTCGATTCCAAGAAGAACAAATAGAAAAATGCTTATTGTATTATGTTCTCTGACAGGCAAGGATCTATTTTAGAACGTTGTCTACTAAGTATATTTGAAACTGTATATAATGTTTTATTCCTATATTTTTTAAAATGATGCAGCTATCCTTGTATTGATTTGTTTTAAATGACAACCAATTTATTGTGTTATTAAAGTAGAGCAATGTCTCAGCCACTTGGATCATCAATGTCAGCTTTACCAATATCTTGATTCAAATGGCTCTATACATTGATTCTTTGTCGTATAAATATTCTTCTGCTCTATGTAGGCACTAGACACTTGTCGAGAATCTCCACCAAATGACTGGCCGCCTACTGCATATTTTCTTCTTGGTCGAGAAGATTTGGCTTTGTCACGTTTGACAAATGCCTGTGTTTTTGGTGAACCCAAAGCTCAGCATAAAACTAATTTTATATCCATGTCTACACCTTACATGCTACAGTTGCATCCGGTGACAATTCCGTCCACAGTTTCTGATACATTAGGACTAGAAAGTGCCAAATTTGAGGATACTGATTCTGCTGATGGGTCCATGATGGATGGCATGGAACATATATTTAATTCTAGTACCCAGTTGAGATATGGTCGTGATTTAAGACTAAATGAGGTTTTTTTTTTAATACTTTTTTTATGTGTTCTTAAACAATAATTATTTAGTCTATAATCATTTGTGCAACTAATTGATATTCTATTGCTTGGTGTGTTTCTAGGTCAGACGCCTATTGTGCTCTTCTAGACCAGTTGCTGTTCAGACATCTGGTAATCCCAATGCCTCTGATCAGGAAATTCAACAGGTATAGTTTGAGCTTCTAATCTCATTTGAATGTGGTTGGATGTAAAATTGTGTTGGTTTTTTCCTCGTTAGAAGAAATGATAAGTCCAAATGTCTATTAAAATTTTCTTTTAGTAGACCCTATATGTCACATGGTTTTGTGTCATATATCTCATGTTAAACAACATTGAAAATGCGTTCTTCTTCTCCTCATGTGGAAATAGGCGTAATGATTTGCTTTTAGTATTTACCAATTGATACTTCCTAATCAAATGTATTATTCTTGTTTGCAATATTGATCTTTATTCATGTTCACTTTGGAGCTTCAAATTGTTTCCCCTTGCTTGAAAGGTTTTCAAAGAATCATCAAGTGATCGTTTGGTTTCACTTTTATTTTTTTGTTATATCTTTTTTCTATCAAACAAGAAAAAAAACTTATTTGGTTGTTAATGTCAATGTAGTTATACTTTTACTGCTGATAATAATTAAATATTAAATAAAATTTAGAAATAAATCAATTTTATGAACTAAGCAAGTAAAATATTAGTAAAAATTTTTATTATATTTTATTAAAATAACTAGTTAAGATATTTTAAATTTAAAAATATATTTATTACATTTGAAATTTAAAATTTTGAAATAATTATATTATTAAAATATTGTTCGTAATTTATATTAGTAACTGAAGTTAAATAATTGAATAATATATATTTAGTTAATAGTAAATCTGATTGTAAAAAATATGAAAATAGAAAATAAAAATTAATTTTTATAGTTTTCATAAGTTATGAGATTGAAATAAACCAAAAAATCAAACAAACGAGGTTTTTTAGTACTATATTTGGAAACAAAAACAGAAAACTAAAAATTAAGGTAGAAACAGACAGACCTCAACTACCTAGGTATTTACATCCTTTAGACAAAAGAAGCGAAGAGAATATCATACATCTGAATAGTGCTTTCCCATTATTCTATGTGACTACCTTCCATGTGTGTGCTAGTTGTTTATCTTCACCTTGGAGATATAATTAGTTACTGTTGGGACTATATATTTCTTCTGTTCTTTTTGGCCCTGAAGGCTCAGCTATGGCATTTGGCACAAAGGACCACTGCTCTTCCTGTTGGCCGTGGAGCATTTACTTTGGCAACCATATCTACTCTCTTAACTGAGGTACTCCTTATCTCTCAAGTGTATTATTTATGTTGTAGATTTCATGTTTTCTTTTATGTTATAGCTTGGCTAAAGATGCATCTTTGTTACTTAACTAATATTTGCTTGAACTTTTGCAGGCCTTTACTGTCCCAAAACTTGTTTTAGTTGGTCGCTTGCCTGCCCAGCAAAATGCAACTGTATGTTCATAATATCCAAGCAACATGTTTATGAATTTTTACTATTCAAATAGGTTTTAAATTTTTTCAACTATATGCCATGATCTTATAAATAAGTGTTGATCAGCTTCTCATTATGGAACTCAATTATAGTTCTTTTTGCTTTCCCACAAAACTTTTCAGAAATGTTGGTATATAGAAGTAGACTTTGATGTGTTTAAACATATAGTTTGTTTGCCAATGCCTAGCTGTTTGAACCTTTTCAATGGAAAAAGTCATCTTCCCCAATTTATTGTAAGCTTCAGGTGTTCTATCTTGAACAACTTATTTAGGACTGGTTGCTCTTACTCTTCTTCAGTTTTATATATTTCTCGCCTTTTGTTTTTGGTAGGTTAATTTGGACCCCAATATTAGGAATATACAAGAACTTAAGTCATGGCCTGAGTTTCACAATGCTGTTGCTGCTGGACTGAGGTTGGCACCATTACAGGTTTTATCTCTAAAACGAACATTTTGTGAATCTTGCAACTCCAATAGATGACTTGTTTTATCATTCCTTTTATGTTTTACCTTTTCGTTCTTCCTACTGTTTTTATAATCTTGCTAACCTCGATACTATTTTCTTGATGGTATGAACTTTTTGACCCTCGAGCAGCAAACAGTATCAAGAACATGGATAAAGTACAACAAACCTAAACAGCCAAATGTTACCCATGCTGGACTTCTACTTGCTTTAGGATTGCATGGATATCTTCGAGTTTTAGTCATTAGTGATATATATACCTATTTGACGCAGGTTTGGCCCCTGGATAAATTTATCTTAATGAATTCAGTCTTGCTTCTCAATCTTTAAATTGGTGTTTTGCTATGTCATTGGAAAAGAAAAATGCTAAATTGAAATTTAGTTTCATAATGGTGTCATACTCTGAAATTGATTTGCTCATTAATCACTTGAATTATCATAATTGAAAGTTAAACTATTTTTTCTTTAGAAATCCTAAAGTCTAAAATATCTTTCCATCTATATTCTCATTCTACATTATTCATATTATGTTACTCTTCCTCTACATCTTTTACTAATTGGTGTTTTTCTCCAACTGTTTCTTTTATTCCCTTCTCTAGGAACATGAAAGCACTACTGTGGGATTAATGCTTGGCTTGGCAGCTTCATATAAAGGGACTATGCAACCAGCAATATCTAAGGTACCCCAATTTTCTCTTTATCAACTGGTAATGTGTCTAGGTAAGTCTTGGTGGCAATATTTAACTGCAATTTTAAATCTCAAACAGAAAAGATGCATTCCAATTTGTGATCATGCAAAATTTGTTTTCTTGAAACAATAATCTGTATTCAATATCATGTTCAGTGGGTTATTAATTCATATGCGCTCCATACTACTTAGAGCATATCGAATTTGAAACAGAAACAAGTCAGGAATGAAAAATGACGTGCTCAATTTTTCATTATACTCATAGGTGTATATATATATACATGTTTCCTAAGACAAATAAAGAAAACTAATCTGTACCTTCCTAAAATACTACTGCTACGACTGTTTGTAGACAGCTGCTAGAGTTGACTATAATCTACAATTATAACAGAAATACATTGCTAAATAACAGATCACAATCTGTTATTGTATGTGATTCCTTTGTTGACTTTTCAACATCCCCTCTCAAGCTAGTAAATGAGTATCTATCATTCTCAGCTTTCCAATTAATGATTCGAACCCTGGTTTATCCATTGCCCTTGGTAAATACTCCAGCTTCTTGTTTTATTGTAGGTAAACGACTGAGCTTTACCTATCCATCTTCATTTCTCTTTTTATGAAATTTCAGTCAATTCTTACATGTTTCATATGATCATGTTGTGTTTGTGTTAATAGTGCTTATAGCTGACTTGCTATCAGCACTGCTAGGGTTTTGTATTTGAGAAACCCTAATTGCATTTTAGAATAGAATTTGGGGACAGAAATTGGGAAACAGAAGAAGAATGGAGAATTTAGTTATTCATTATTCATTTTCCCCATTCGTTACAATGATTTAATAAAAACAATAATAGCCCCATTACCTAGGGACGAATGAAATTATTTTGTGCCCCTAAGTCTCATTACTAACTCGAACGATGTCATTCCTTACTCGTCGACTCTAGCCTTCTGCTCATCTCTTCTTCCTCATATTTCTCTTTTATTCTTCTCTTGTAACAAACACTGCATCCAAATGTTATTTAGCGGGTGAATGTATAACTTTGAGTCACAATAGTTACAACATAAGCAATATCTGGAGGAGTAAGTGAATGATAAGTAAGTTTTCCAACCAGCCTCTAGTATATTCCTTTGTGCAGTAATTTATTGCTTCAATTTCTTCGCACTTTATTTCTTCCCAACAGTGTCCCAGTATTATTACATCATAACATCCCGGTTTCTTCTAAGAGATCTAGATATACTTTCTTTGAGAGCTTACAATACCCTCTTTACTCCTAGCCACTTCCATATTTAGGAAATCCTTCATAGTACCAGAGTCCTTGACTTCAAATTCAAACCTTAATAACTGTTTTAGTTTTTCAATTTCTCCGAGTATCATCACCCGTGATCACAATATCATTGACATACCCAATTAATATAAGATTGCTTCCCACTAGCTTCATGTTTGGTGAACAAAGTACAATTTGTTTGTCCTTGTCTATATACAAATTGAGTCAGAATAGATCTAAATCTTTTGAACCAAGCCCTAGATGATGTAGGACAAATAGAAGAAATATTAACTAGTGGTTAGAACTCACAAAAATTAGGCATATGGCCGATATTAGGCTGCTGAAATATCAAATTTCAGGCCTGGATTTCTGCTTGGAAAGCTGAAATTTCAAATTTGATATAGCTGGGTTTCTAGGATTTGATTGCTGAAAATTTAGTCTAGGATTTCAGGCTTTAATATGGCTATCATTTAGGGTTTTGGTTGCTGGAACTTTAGGTTGGAATTGCTGGAATTTAGTGAGGAAGTGTTATGATTCTTTTTTTGGGACGTTAAGTATGATGAAGAATAGGCGAAGAAGAAGAACAGAGAGGGAGAGGATAACTAATTCATTCGGATTTTTGTTACTTACTAAAGTTGTTATAACGGCTAATAAACAATACTAGGAGCCATACGGTGATGACACGAGGTTCATCTAAAGTCGGTTTGTTACAACTGTTACAGATACGGTACGTTTCCATTTTATTTACTTATTTCTTCGACGTCATTCTTCTTCCTCTTCTCTCTTGTCTTCGACGCCGTTCTTCTTCTTCTTTACTGTCTGTTACGTATTACGATTATTATTTGTAACAGGAAGACAAACAACTGTGGGTAGAATCTAGGAATCACTCATAATGTCTAAGAATCACTCTTGGCAGAAAGTGTCACGCCTTCTAATTGAAAACTCAGATTTGTAGAAGAAAAATCAGGATATATTATTGAAGGGAAAGTACACATATATATAGATTAATTCCTAGAACCTTATTCTAGTAGGAAAGGGTTCCTGATAAATTTAAATCTTATCCTAATAAAATTTGTATAAGTCCTAAACATCTAGGATAGCATATCTAAAACTAGAATAACATATTTAATTTACTGCTACTTCCTATTTAATAAGAAATATTAACATAATCTAAATTTCAGCCCTTGTTGTCTTTACTGTCAACTCATCCCACCAAATAAAAGCTTGTGGATGAGTATTTTTTTTCTTCTTTTATTTCTTTTACAGACTTTAAGTTCTTTTGCATCGCTAGGCGACTGTTTGAGACTTTGAGTACATACAGAGATATTTTTAGCTTATACACCTTTCTAGCCCGTGTTTCTCCGTCAAAAGTATACCTTAGTTGATTTTTCAACATAATTCTTTGTTTTGGGCATTTACATTATATGTTTTCTCTCCCATTGGGAGCCATTTAATTTTGTCAAGTATTCTTCTGCACATATGCATTCTCATTGCTTTTATGAAGTTGAATAACTTGCAATTTTTCGTGTCAGTGTCTATATTTTCATGTTCCTACACGGCATTCTTCTGCATATGCAGAGTTGGAGTTACCAACCCTTCTTCAGGTATCATTCTTCAGGTTAATGCAACTGTCTTACTATAGAAACTTGTTTCCAATGTAATTTGGATGTATATAGTTTCTTTGTGTTTTTCGATTTAGAAAACTGGAGAATAACTATTTTATATTGAGGACACTAACTGATACATTTTTAGATTTTTGATTCATGTATAAAGGCATGTACATCATTTTATATTTCAATAGTTTGAAGCTTAGTAGATGTTTTATTCCGATATAAGCTGATTTTGCATGAAACACACAGTATGAGTATTGGTCTCTACAGTAGTGTTAACAACTATAATAGTTCCAAGAGTAGCTGTTTCATGCACTAGTTATCTGATTAACCCCAGTACTGATAGATGATTATAGAATGATTATAAACCAATCCTTCTGGTATTCACTTTTGACTTTTTACTATCCTCCATTGTTGTTCCAGTCAACAGCACTGGTGTCTTTAGGGCTTCTTTATGAAGGATCAGTGCACCCACAGACAATGAAGATTGTTTTGGTAAACCGCTTACACATCACTGCTTTTAGATGCCCTTGATTATAATTTTTAATATCTATGCTATTGTCTTCAAATTTTATTGCTAGATACCATGAAATTTTAGCTGATGAAATGCAACAGATTATTTTATTCTTTGTTGGCTTCCTGTTGTCTGGCAAAACTATTTGCTTATCACATTCTAGTATTTCAAGAAAACTAATTGTTACATCTAAGATAATCCAAGTAAGTATATTGTGCTTCCTATTTTATGGTTACTGTGGATTTGGCCATGGTGAATCAGTGCTTTAAAATGGAATATATGTCAGTCTGCACCTTTAACTGCTTTTTGCATTCAGTACTTGTGGCCGATTCCCTGATAATCTGGTATTAGGTAGATGTATTCTTCCCATTTCAAATAATATGTTTTTTTTTCCCGTCTATAAGCATATTTCTCTGAGATCTGCTTTCAACACAATTAGCTGATTCTACTATAATAAAAATTACCATGCTATAGATTGTGCTTCATTATTTCACTGCTATATGTATATATTGATGCCTAGATACAGAAAGTTGCTATCACAGGGTGAGATAGGTCGTAGAAGTGGAGGTGATAATGTACTTGAAAGGGAGGGATATGCTGTTTCTGCAGGTTTTGCATTAGGTCTTCTTGCATTGGGTAAGAATGTGTCTGTGCTTATGTTGCTGATTGTGGAAAAGCTCATCTTCCCTAACATTTTCTTATGCTACCTAAGGTCGAGGAGAAGATGCACTTGGTGTTGTGGACAGTTTGGTTGATCGATTATTTCATTACATTGGTGGCAAGGAAATTCATAGTGTATGTTGTTGAAATCTGTCCTGAATATATATTACTTTCCCCCCAATTTCCCTGTGAACATGGAACAATTAGAATGGGTCATATTGGTCATTTTATTATGGAATTCTAGGCTTACCGTTTCAATGTTTGTGAATAATCCTTTTTTATATTTTCATTATCAGGAAAGACCCCTTTTCATGACACCATCAATGGATGATTATAATCGTGGTGCTGGGCAGGTCATTTCAGCTTCCTGTGACACAAAATTTAGTTAGTTCAATCTATTATATTAAGCATATGATTCTGTTGTGCTATAGATGATGGATGGAACCACAGTCAATGTTGATGTCACTGCTCCTGGAGCCATAATTTCTCTGGCATTGATGTTTCTAAAGGTAATTTTTGTTTTTGTTTGAAAGGCAAATGTATCGCTTCAGTTTGCTCAAACATAATCACTACATTACATCTATCCTGTAAGCACATTATTCTGAATCTATTTGTATTCCTTGGACCTGTATCAAAATCTTATCATTTCCTTCTGTCTTGTGCAGACTGAATCAGAGACAATTGTATCAAGGCTTCCTCTTCCACAGACCAACTTTGATTTGCAATACGTGAGGCCTCACTTCATAATGCTCTGCATCATTGCCAAGAATCTGATAATGTGGAGCAGGTAATACTAGTTTTTGGATATTTTTCATGAATAAACTTAACTGTATGCGTGATCTTTAGTTCTAGTGTGTGAAATTTTCTATTTAGGATCCATCCCTCCAAAGACTGGATCGAAAGCCAGATTCCTGAGATCATTAAAACAGGTATAAATAGAGTTGGTGATGATAATTATGATTTTGATGAGATCGAAGCAGAAACTTTTGTCCAGGCATATGTGAATATAGTTGCTGGAGCTTGCATATCTCTTGGTAAGTAATCCTTGTTCATAACATGCATTCTTTCAAGTTGTTTTTCCTTTTTGTCAAAATTGACCTTCCTTCAGCTTTTTTCTACAATGGGCTTTCAATCATTGTAAGATCTAAGATTGATGAAATTTCAATAAAGGTGGGTGGCTGTACATAAAATTGTAGGGCTTGAATAGTTAAAGACCAAAATCAACTATGAAGGTAGATATAAATTCCAAGAATTGTTTGTAACTTTATTTTCTACATTTTTTTCCCAAATTTGGTGTTTCTTTACGGCAGGTTTAAGGTTTGCTGGTACTAGGGATGGGAATGCCCAGGAATTACTGTATCAATATGCTATTTATTTTCTAAATGAGGTAAATTCAGCATGTTTTTAGGTTTTGATTTGATACCTTGTTAGTTTGCAGTTGACTTTTAACTTGCATGTTTGCAGATCAAACCTGTTTCTACTCCGTGTGGAATATCCACCTTACCTAGGGGCTTGTCTCACTATGTCGATCGTGGCACATTAGAAATATGCCTCCATCTCATTGTTCTTTCCTTGTCTGTGGTGGGTGGAGTTTAATCCTTGCTGTAATTTCTGAGTTATCTTAAACAGTAGTTATAAGTAATTGCAACTTTAACTTAGTTATAATAACCTTCCTGGGAGAGCAGGTCATGGCTGGATCTGGGCATCTACAAACTCTTCGCTTATTTAGATATCTCAGAAGTCGTAATTCTGCTGATGGGAATGCTAGTTATGGTATTCAGATGGCTGTAAGTCACCCACCATCAATAGAGATTTGCCATTGCTTCCACTTGTCATCACCCTTTTCTATCAGACTCTAGATGCAAATTGTTTGCTAACTTCTATCTATTTTTAAATTTGTAAAAACTTGGAATCTTGTGTTTGTTGGCAAACTACTTCTTTGCTACATAGGCCTGCTATTCATAGCTCAGATGGTTCAAGTTCCCGCTCTTGAAAGACAGGCTTGATTTTGAGCCCCATTCATATCCAAAAAAAATTTGTATATCTAATCCTGTCATTTTATCCGACTGTTTAAGGGTGTAAGTAAGGTTGGTTACTTTTGTTTCAGATAGAAATCCTGTGGCACTTGGTCTTACATGAAAATTACTTTCAGCTGATGGCTTATCTTGTTTGAATACCTAAAGTAAAATATGACTTATTGGCTCTGGCTTTTTGAAGATTGGCTTTTATGTGTGTCATAGTTATTGCTAGACATTAGTGATTTGAATTTTCTTGAGCTAAAGGAAGTTACTTTTGAACATTTTCCTTTGTGATAGAGCTCGAGAGGATAACTATTCTACTGGTATCAGCTTTACTGTCTGTTTACATAGACAGTTTTTCACATATTGATATTCATTATACATGCAAATTCTGTGAATAAATAGGTTAGCCTGGCAATTGGATTTCTGTTTCTAGGGGGAGGGATGCGGACATTTTCCACAAGCAACAGTTCTATAGCTGCTTTGTTAATCACTCTTTACCCGCGGTTGCCTACTGGACCAAATGACAATCGTTGCCATCTTCAGGTAAATGAAAAAGGCAGCTCCCATTTTGATATTCATCAACCTTATAATATGCTACAGTTTTGAGAAAAAAGTTAAATCATTGTTTCTGCTCATCTTTCGTTAGTTTCTGCAGTAATTTTTGCTTTACTGCATTTAATCCTTCCATTGTGGTTGATTAATTTTATCTTTTAGAATGCAATTTAGTGCGAAGAATCCATCTCTTCTGAAGCAAGTAAACCAGGTGATGAATTGCTAACATAAACAGACTAAATTCAGTTTTTCAATTGACCGGTATTTACAAGAGTCAGATATGTATAGACAGCCTTCAGATCTTAAGCAGTCTTGCTTGCCTGCCCTTTCCTGCCAGGCCCCACTCTCCATGCCTAAATCTCATAGACCGCCTGGTCTTGTTTGTTGCACACTCTCCACTACCCATTTTGTGTTGTGTGTATTAATCACCATCAAGTGTGTGCTATTATAGGTGTTAAGTTGCTCCCTAACA
>JANIPN010000217.1:42099456-42114614 GCA_027478595.1 Erythroxylum anguifugum | reverse complement strand
TTCTTAACTAATTCTGGATATTTTATTATTATCAAAACATAAGGGAATTTAATTTGTCAACCACCATTGGTCCAACATAAATTTCCTCTTTGCATCAAACATAAGCTTGAAAAATATTTATTCGCAAATTTATATCAATCACAATAAAGAAGATGATTTTAAAAAAAATGAAGGTGATGAAAAATATGATGACGATGACGATGACGATGACGATGACGGAGAAAACGATGATGAGTTAGCAGTCACTATGAGTTCAGAGGAGAGGAGACAATTGCTTACTTGCTTTATGAAATCAAATTCATAATGGCGCGAGGACACATGGATTGAAATTAAGGTTAGAGATAAATCTTTTCAAAGTTTAGTCTTTAAATTTTTCTCTTTTTATCAGTTACTGAGTATTAGTTGGTATGTATGATAATTCAATTTTAAATATCATTTTTCGATTGCTGCAATACATATTGAATGGCAGTGGTATGAAAGAAATAAAGTTTGAAAATTTAAATTGAAAGGAAGCTGGTCCCGCAAGCAACGTCTGCATGACGCAACGAATTAAGCTTCTTTTTTCTTTTTCTTTTCTATAATCGAACGAGCGTGACAAAAGGGAGAATCGCGAGGAGATCAACGGCTGGCAGTGCATCCCAAGGCGTTTGGTTAGCCGTAAGTTTCTAAGCTTTGGAGGTAACTACCAACTGACCAACTAGTCAATGTCTCTACTTTCCAAATCCAACATGAATTAAACCGGTGTGTTCTTTGGACCGAAAGAGATTCGATATCACTAGAAACCTGGACAAGACACCACGATTCTTTCCTTGCCTGCCAAATGCTAATTAATTCAGTTTTGACCTTTGGCCCTTTCTATGTTAACTAAATTTTAAGAATCACAATTAAACGAGCAAAAAGAAAACCTCAAACATCAGCTTGGCATCACCGATCATCATCATCATTTCTGTGCTTTTATATCTAAATCGAAGTGGAAAAAAAAATCTGCAACCGCTCGTCGTCGATTCGCTATGTTTGCCAGATTGTTCCAGAAAAGTCCCACTCATCACGCGCCACCAACACCATCACAGAAACAACTCTCGCCTTCGCCTTCGCCGACGGCACCGCCACCGCAACCTCTGCCTCAGGTTCTTAATTTCCTCGTTAGTCCTAATAAGCTTTCCGGAGCTCAGAGTTCGCCTCACATTTGTAATTGATGAATGGAAGTTTTTATCATTTCTTAATCGACTGATTTCAGAATCCTGTTTCTGTATCTTTACTACAAGATTTCCTGTTATTGATTAGTAGCTCCTTGCTTGTCTAGTATATCATTGTTTGGTTAATTTTCGTCTTCTACATGAAGTTGGCGAACATTTTGTTGTTTGTTTTGGTGCAGACTAATGTAGGAAAGGGACGATTGATGCATGAGGACGTAAGTCCGCGTGTCACTGTTCACTATGGGATTCCGTCTACTGCATCTGTTGTGGCTTTTGATCCCATTCAGAGTCTTCTTGCACTAGGAACATTGTGAGTCTATTCTCTTTATCTGTAATTATAACTGAATGCTGAGAACCGTTATTTAAAGTGCTCAATGTGGTTTTTCTGGTTAGTAAATTTGTTTAATTTTGATGTAAACTAAGCGGTTGGATGTCGATTAATGAGATTGTGTTGCCTGTGTATGAGAACAAACTCGTTTATCGCATGGAGGCTGACTATTCTTCTGAGTTCTGGCAGTACATATGATTTGGCATCAGTTCAAGCTTTTGAACCTCGTAATTTTCAACTTTTTGATGTTTCTTTAAATTTATCTGTAGAGATGGCAGGATAAAAGTGATTGGGGGTGATAACATTGAAGGGCTTTTTGTGTCTCCTAAGCATATTCCATTTAAAAATTTAGAGGTATTTAAGTTCATCTATCCTATAACTTATGATTTTCTTTTCTATATTTAATTCAGTATTGAGACACTTCCTTTTATTCCTCTCACAGTTCTTACAAAACCAGGGTTTTCTAGTTAGTGTATCAAGTGAAAATGAAATACAGGTCAGCATTTTTGTTTTGCATCTCTATTGTGTTCTTTGTTTGCATCTTTTTATGTTTTTTATTTGTGCTTGATGTTTCGAAAACAGTCTTTCTACTAATTAGGAGTAAGGTTGTGTACTACTAAACCTTCCTAGACCACGTATATCAACGGGACTTTCACTGGGTTATTGTTGTTGTTATTGATTTGTGCTTTATGTTGTTGATATTGGCAGGTTTGGGACTTAGAGCAACGGTTTATGGCCTCTTCTTTGAAATGGGAATCCAATGTAACGGCATTCTCGGTTATTCATGGCTCCAGATATATGTACAAGTTTTGAAACTAGAATACTCATCCACTTTTCATTTTTATGCTTTTGATTTGACTTATTATATTCTAAAACAGGTATTTGGGAGACGAATATGGGATGATTTCTGTGTTAAAGTATGATGTGGAAGAACAGAAACTTATGATTATGCCTTATTATGTTCCTACAAATTCGATAGATGGTATTCCTTCCTACTTCATCCTGTTTTGCAAAGTTTCCACATTTATTCGATGTCCTTTTGAATCAATTTTGTGTGTCACGTATCTTTCTCCCCTGTCGCTGTGTCACAAAGTCATACACACAGACATACATACAAACCCCCTCATTTGGTTGGACAGAAACATGTTTCTGTTTTTATTTTACGTGCTCATATCTTTGCAACTAATCATTAGTTCCAATATTTTGCTTGAATTCACAGAAGCATCTGGGATGTCCTCACCCAATCATCTATCTGTTGTTGGAGTTCTCCCACAACCTTCTTCCCAGGGAAAAAGGCAAGACAAGCTTGACTCAATTCTTTCACTCAATAGTCTGTGGGAGGATATCCTGCTTTTGCACTGGTTCAATGCTATATATCTAGGTTAATAGGGAAAAGCACTGGGATATGCTTTCTTTCTCCCTCTGATGTGTCTTCTTAGGAGACATTTAGTTTTGTTCGTGCTGGAATTTCTCTCAGTCTATAATTGTACTTTTTATTACTACATTTTTTTATTTCTAGATGCATTTTTGAGTAACTTATTCTTTTTCAGGTTGTTGATTGCTTTTGAGGATGGATTAATCATCCTTTGGGATGTTTCTGATGATAAAGTTATTCTAGCTATAGGAAATAGAGATCTACAGTTAAAGAGTAAAATGGTCACTGATGCTAACATTGGTACGAGTCACAACTTTTCTGATAGTGGATCGGATGGTGAACAAGTGGATAAAGAGATAAGCTCTCTTTGCTGGGCTTCTGACAATGGATCAGTTCTTGCTGTTGGTTATGTTGATGGGGATATAATGTTGTGGAACCTATCAGTTGCTTCTTCTGCTAAAGGTCAAGCCGCTGAAAAATCATCAGATAATGTTGTTAAGCTACAATTGTCCTCGGGTGACAGAAGACTTCCTGTCATTGTCTTACATTGGTCAGCCCATAGATCACATAGTGATTCTTGTGGTCTTCTCTTTGTCTATGGAGGTGATGCAATTGGATCTGAAGAAGTGCTAACGGTGTGCTTTTGAACTTGGATTAGTTCTTCCTAAAATATGTTCTTCCTTTTCTCTCAATTAGATTCTTGATGAAGGATGAGGTGAAATGACTTCCTCATGATTCCATTGGGGAATATGAGAACTGTTTATGGATAACAAAAGCTAATTCCTAAGGTTGTGGGAAAGAAAGGCATGTTGAAAGAAATAAATTATTTAGAAGATAATGTGAGCTAACAATACATGGACTATGCTAGACATTTTAACTTCTTCCTTCAAGATGGATTTCTTTTGGTTACCATTAAGTTCTTGGTTCGGCACTGAATTGTATTTGGGAGCACTTTAACTATGTATTCGAGTCGACTATAACAGTCTTACTTGATGAAAGAACAATGGATTTTATATTCTTCCTTTCCTGTTTGGAATGATTTGCTAAATTAATATTGGTGAGAATTGGCTTAATTTCAAAAGTGCAAAGGTGTCAGATTGACAATTGATCAGTAGAGTTTGTCCTGATTGGTATTTGGATCATGGATGGTCCATCTTTTCAAATTATCACCCGTTCTATTGTTTGACAGATTTTGAGTCTTGATTGGTCCCCTGGGATACAGAGTCTGAAATGCAGTGCGCGAGTAGATCTTACTCTTAATGGTTCGTTTGCTGATATGATTCTATTACCAAGGACTGATGAAAAGGAAAGAAGTGGTGCTTTGGTATTGACAAACCCAGGGCAGCTGGACTTTTATGATGATGATTTCTTGTCATCCTTAATATCCCATAGAGACAGAAGAACTTCTATGCTGTCACTGCAGTATCCTATGGTAATACCAATGGCTGAACCATGCATAACTGTGGGTAAACTTTCTTCTGTCAACCAAGAAGATAAACTTTCAAAGGCTCTTTCTGAGGTACTCTCTAATCATTTTGGAGAATTAGCACGTGTATGTCTAATTTGTGATTATGTTGCTCTTTTTTAGTTATTCTAGTAAATTGACTACATCTTTGAATAGTTTGTCTCATTTAATTGTGTATGCGAAGCTTCACATCAGACAGCTTCTGTGGCTGCGGAGAATAATAAGATTTTCCAACATTCTAAAGTAAAGAATTTAGTTACATGTTTCTATTCGTGAACATCCGTTTTTGTTTTCCTCACTTCTATATTTTTTGACCAGGCAATCTCTGCTATAAAACTACAGACAGGGCATGCTTCAGGACGAAGTAAATGGCCTTTGACTGGCGGTGTTCCCACTCAGCAGTATGATATTGAAAATTATCAGGTTGCTAGACTGTACATAGCAGGTTACCAAGACGGATCTGTTAGAATATGGGATGCCACATATCCATCTTTTTCACTTCTTTATGTTTTAGGAGATGAGGTGTGTTCTTTCCCACTATTTGTTAACTTCCAAATATTCTATGATTTATATCTTTTTTTATGGGGACAAAATTGATTGGAAAACTAACAGTTATATGAACAGGTGAAAGGTGTAAAAGTATCTGGTACAATTTCACCTGTATCTGCTGTGGAATTTTGCTCCAGTACATTAGTTTTAGCCATTGGCAATGAACTTGGTATGGTAAGAGATGAATTTCTTTTCATGAGCTTTTTTTTTTTGTTTATAAAATTTAAGTGAAATAGTGATTTTTCATATCTCCGAGAGTATGCAGGTTCAAATATACATGCTAATTGAGAATTCTGATGCGGAGAGTTTGAACATTGTCACAGAAACCGGAAAGGAAGGTACCAGTAAATAAATACTTATTTTCTCTGGCTATTTTTCTGTGTAATGTTTTGAATTCTTCGATTTTTATCTTGTAGTTTTATTTGGAAAAGTTGGATATGATGCTTTAATAAGGTAAAAGAGTTTTAGGTTTGTGGACTTCATTGAGGAATTGATAACAATTACATCAATGAGGTTATGATGAGATGGACTTCTTTTCCTTTTCCAGTTTTAATTGTATGTTACTAATTGTTCAGTTCAAGAGCTGCGACAAGGGGATGGACCCAAATGCACTTCTTTGTTTTCCTTTCTTAACTCTCCTGTATGCACTCTGCAATTTGCAAAATCTGGAAGCAGAGTTGTTGTGGGATTTCTTAGTGGTCAGGTTGGATTTTTACTTTCTGCTTTTTGGTTCCCTTTAATAGCCTCCAACACCCTGCCAAAGCTGCTAAATTAATTGATATTACAGTGACTCTTGCGTTTTCATACTTCAGGTAGCAATGCTTGATATTAGTTCATCATCAGTGTTATTTCTTACCGACAGCGTCCCAAGTTCAAGTTCAACTGTGAAATCTCTGGCTGTGAAATCATTTTCAGATACTAAAACCTCAGTATCTAATCCAGAGGACAATGAACCAAAAGTTGTGGAAGACCATGTTAAGTGTGAGGTTTTTGTTATGACTAAAAATGCTAGTATTGAAGCAATAGATGTCAACTCTGGCAATAAGGTCTGGTCTCAGAAGATACAATCTGAAAATGAGTTAATGGTGGTTTCGATGCATATCATAGGCAAGTATTGGTGTTAAAAGAACAACTAACTTCTTTTCCCTTGTTTTCGCCCCTTTTGCTACCATAATATCATTTGGAATTCTGAAATCGGTTTCCATGCAGAAAGCAGCAACTTTATCTCTGACATATCTGCTGAAATACCTTTGGTTTTCTCATCTGAGAGCAGTAAAGTGGAGTGTGAACAAACCAGTGAAAGTAGTACAACTAAAGCTGACTTGGGGATCTCAACTAAATCTGTTTATTCTGAGAATAGAGCGGATAATTTTCTTCTTTTACTCTGTTGTGAGGACGAATTGCTCTTACACTCTATGAAGTCCCTGAAGGAGGTGCCATATCTTACAAACTTTTCAGTTTCCACATTTGTTAATGCGCTCTTCCTAGCAAGTGACCCTTTCTAATTCTAGGGGGATAATAAACCTATTCAAAAAGTGAATCTCTCAAATCCATGTTGTTGGGCTACAACCTTCAAGAAGGATGGCAAAGAGTGTGGTCTTATTGTGCTGTATCAGACAGGAGTCATTGAAATAAGGTGAGGTGTTCATGCTTCCTTTTTGATTATTTAGTCTGCAATATAATATGTTCATCTGACCACTAAATCACATGTAATTGCATCTTAAATAATTTATTCGGTAACAACTGATACAGGTCTTTGCCAAACCTTGATGTAGTAGCCGGAATCTCTTTAGATTCTATTCTAAGGTGGAACTTTAAGACTAACATGGACAAAACAATAACTTCGTCTGACCATGGGCAGATTATACTGGTTTGTGTTTTGCTCTCATTTTTGCAATAGACCAGGGATCTGTTTTTCTGTATTGAAAACATCTGGCAATCTTGATTTGATGATAATTTAAATTTCTTGGATTCTCTTTGCAGAGTTCATTGATGCTGTACTTGCTTTATTATTTCCATATGTTTTTGTAATTGCTGAGAGCATAGATTGATATGAATTATTCTTTTATTCACAAAGTGTGGTTGTTGTTATAACACGTAGAAAATGACATTTCTTTGCAGGCAAATGGATGTGAATTTACTTCTTTGTCACTTTTGGCCTTTGAAAATGACTTCAGGTCTCCATCTGTTCACCTTTGATGATACCCTCTCCGCTACCTTAATGCATATGCTGTTTAATATGTCATAAATCATATTTGAATCCAATTCCAGATAACTTATTGTGGCACTTTCTGAGAGTATTTGGTTAATATAGGATTCCAGACTGTTTGCCATCACTTCATGATAAAGTTCTTGCAGCTGCTGTTGATGTAACAGCCGTTTTATCTTCCTCCTGGAAGGTGCAGGTTTAAATTTATGTTAAGGCCGTTTAACCTTATCTCATGAACCAGTTAGGAATTTGTATTTACTTCTCTTGCACAGGGTCCTGCTCCAGGTATTTTAGGTGGCTTTATCAAGAGCTTCCAAGCAGGGAAGGTTGACAACAATGTGAATCTTCATCCTGAAGTTTGTAAAACTGACCTTAAAAGTTTAGAGAGCATATTTTCCAGCCCTCCCTTCTTAAAACCTTCAACAACCATTGAAGACTATCAAAACGTTCTGGAGCTCGGCATAGGTTCAATATCTCCTATCCATCCATCTTTATATTGTAATGGTCGACCCCCTTTTCTGACTTCCTACTGTTTTTTTGCAGATGATATTGATATAGATATCGAAGAACCTTTAATTGTTGAACCTTTATCTGAAAAGAGCAACAATGATACAAGTGGTATCTTCTAAATCTCCTTGTACTCTGGTTGATTTTATTTTCTCGACTAGAATGTACTTAAGTCTTGTTGTCATGCTGAAGATAAGGGAGCAGAAAGGGAGAAATTGTTTGAAGGTGCAAGCACTGATTTTAAGCCAACATTGAGAACTGCAGAAGAAATTAAGGCCAAGTATAGGAAACAGGTAATTGTATCTGCATATTTAGTACAGTGGCTCTACTCTTTGTTTTTCTTGTCTAATATAGTGGTCAATCATTCCAGGATGCCTCTACTGCAGCTGCGCATGCAAGAGACAAGCTTGTAGAAAGGCAAGAAAAACTCGAGGTACCATAGAATTGTTGCTTACTTTATCCTCTCGACAGCAAAATTTGCTGTGTCTTTATGGCTCTCGAAGTGATGCCTAATGTATGATTGGTAACTTGAGCAGCTAACTATTTACAAAATTCTAACAACTGAACACAACCTAAGAATATCTATCATTGGTTGAAGACAACCTAACCTAATCAAATGTGACTCATTTAGGAATCTAGACACCTGTATTTGAGAGCTAGAACCTTATTATTGTCTTCTTTATAAGCTAGATGGTTTGAGCAGTTCATAGCTATAGTGCTACTTAGTTATTAATTTCTTTCTTAATAGGGAATTATATGATGTTTTGTCCATGTGGTCTATAAGATGATGAATTATGCACGAATACATATTCCTGTTGTGTTTTTGCAAAACTGGTATAGAAGCTTTACGATGTTTTGCTTCCCTGTGATTTAAACCAGAGGTTGAGCCTACGCAGTGAGGAATTACGGAATGGGGCTGAAAATTTTGCCTCTATGGCGCATGAACTTGCGAAACAGATGGAGAAACGTAAATGGTGGAACATATGACGATCGGTTCTGTAAGAAGTTTCTTCGATTTGATTAAACACCATGACTTTTCGTAAGAAGCAATAATATTTTCGACCGTTCTTTGAAGATGCCAATTAATGTGATTCACCGTACATATACTGAATTCTAATGTAGCACAAGTACTCAGCATATTGTACATGTCAGTAATACCAAAAAAGAAAAAAGAACAGATATATATATGCGTATGTTATGATTGTACAAGTAACTCATTAGCATACAGAGGACTCTCAACTACTGGTTCCTATGCGTCCACGTTTTTCTTCTTAGTGTTAGTTAATTGGTTATTCCAGATGGTCACTTGATAGAATTATCCATCTGAGATGGAAAAGCATCATATAGTTGTCTAAGGACTTGATTATTCCAAAGTTGTGTTTGGTATTGGCAGTCAATAGAACAACTCTTTAAAAGTCAATCAAAGTGTGACAACAAAAATATTTTTCAAGAATTAACTAACAGATTAGTGTGAATTCTAAGTAAGCAAACATTAAGATTTACATTAAAAATTCTTTAATATAGAGGAAAATTTTATGGGCCAAATTGACAAGTAGATCTACTAGATTCAAATAATAACTTATAAAATTTAATTTTGAGCAATTGACCTTGTTCAAAATAATATCTCGCCTCACAATTGCAACTTGTTTCACTAAGTTTTAGAATTAAAACAAAGTTCATATCTTAATCAACAAATTCTCAAACTTACACCAAAAACAATAAAACAAAGGAAGAGAATATTTTTCAACTTGTTTTCAATATGTTGTCTTCACTTTTTGGTGTTTTTGGCCACTCTCTCATTAAACTTACAGCCTTCCCTCTTTTATATTCTAAAATAGGTTCTTTTTATTTTTTTACAACGCACACGTTCATATAAGTGAATGTTCTCTTGTAGCTTAGACTAGATCAAAGGTATACACGATTACAGAGAGTCATACGATCGTCACATATGATCGTGTATGTTATGAACACAGGCGTGTATCAATGTTGCAAATAACGTACCAACTTAGTACCAGATTGAGTTATGGTACAGTACTGTATCGGTATTAGTCAATATCGAGTACCGTTTCGGTAATTTTTTAAATTTATGAAATAGTTCCTGAATCTTTTTAAAAATTACAAAATAGTTCATTTTCATATTGTACAGTTGTACTGTAAGTTTACATCAACCCTGTCTCTAAAAATCACAATAATAAGTAATAATCACAATTAATGTGAAATAACAATAACTTTCAGATATTTCACATATAAATAATAACTACAATTAATATAGAAAAAAGACATTCATGATCATACAAATATAAAATTAAAAACAATACAAAGTATTTAAAATATTACAAATTTAATTTTCATCATATAACAAATAATAATTACTTCAAATCATCCAATACAAAGAATAATAAATATCCTTAACTTTCAAACTATTACAATTTATAACAAGCGTTCGTGATGAGGAAACAACCAAGTAGAAGTCAAATATGAAATAAAAACATTTACAATTACAAAACATATATAGAATTTAACATACACATCAAATATAAGTAAAATTAAAAGAAGAGGAAAAACAAAAACTTGGAACAAAGTTCAATTGTCTATGGGAGGATGCCCGCTATAACTATATTGACTCTAGTTATCATTTGATACAAAATTCTCATCATTGAGAGGAGCTTCTTCATCATCATCATTCAAATTCAATGCACTAAATGACATGTCAATACTTTTCAATCTAAGATTATCTTCCAAGTCATTCACATCTACCAAATTCGGTTTCTCAAAAACCCAATCTACCAAAAGACCGATATTATCAATGAAAATTCGATCAATTGAACTACTTATGCCATTAAGACTTCTAGTAAATAATAAAATTTAATTATTAGAAAATTATAAGAAATTATATCGAAATTAACAATAATAATAATGATAATAACATACCTTTCCTAAAGTTTTAAATTGTATCGAACAAAAACCAAGTCATTCGACCTTTTATGCCCTATTCTATTTCTTTTCTTAGAATGAATAAATGCAAATGTGTTCCAGTTTCGTTAACAACCTGTTGCATTAACACATTGACTTAAAATCCGAATTGCAAACCTCTGCAATTCTAGAACAATATTTCCGAATTGATCCCAACAAGAAACTGTAAGTCGTAAGATAACAAAAGTAGCGTTATAAATAAAATAAAGTGATAATTAATTTTCAACAAATAAGGAAAAGGAAACAACTAATACTTAAAGACAGTTTTTCTCTTTGTCGAATAACAATCGGCATTTCAAAATCCCCAGAAGACGCCTTATAAAGCTCCATTTATAAGCTCAAGAGATCTTGCATCATGTCATGCCCAACAACTGTTGTAATAGTTATTAACATTCCTCTATTAACTTCAGCTTTCTTAGTAAAATCCTGTCTGAAATAGACACCAAGATTTAAAAACGCCCCAACTGTAAAAAATGTAGAAGCAAGTTGCCTTTCCCATCTCTCATTGATGATTGCAAGAAACGGTGAGTATAAAGAAGGCCTATATTTCAGATTTGCCTTGGTTGCTTCCTTTGTTCTCTCCATGACATCAAAAAAAAAAAACCAATTATTGGCTTTTCTTCACTATCAACCAAGCGAAGAACCCTCTCCAAAGGCTCACAAACTCAGATAACAAATTGGCATTGAGACTAAAATTCTCTATCTTTTAGTATAATTCTGGAACCTCCACTCCAGCATTAGACCTAGCATACTGAGATGCAACCCACTTATCACTTGGAAATATTTGTCTTAACTCTTTCTTCATCGAAACAAAAGACTGAAGTGATAAGAAATTTGTTGCAAATCTTGTCACAGCAGGACGACACAAATTTCTACCATTGGTAAATTTCTTTCTCGTTAAATTCAATACCCATGCACGATTATAGAGGAACTTGGTCACCTTTCTAGCTTTCTACATAGTCTCATCAATAATAGGAAAATACCTAGGATCATATATATTCTCTACCATTAGGTCAATGCAATGTGCAATACAAGAAGTAAAAAAAGAGTTATATTTATTTTACAACTTTCTTCCCGCCGCCTTATAAGAGGAATCATTGTCAGTAATAAACTGAACAATATTTTCTAGCCCTACTTCATTCACAACTTCGACAAATATGTCAAACAAAGTCTCAGTATTCTTAATAAGGCCAAATGCATCAATAGATTTCAAAAACATTGAGTCATTGGTAGAATAAAGTAAAAAATTAATAATAAGCTCTTGTCTCCTATTTGTCTAACCATCACACATGATTGAACACCCATAAGTAGCCCAATTCACTATTCTTTTTGCTAAATATCTTCTAATTTTAGAAACAGAGCAACTCAAAAGTTTACCTCTTAAGTCATTAATCGAAGGAGCTTTATATCCCGGACCACAAGAGGCTATAATATCCACCATAGGCTGATAATAGTACGATTGGGAAGCATTGAATGATGAACCTGTATCATACCACCATTTAGCTATTGTCATATCTACATAGTGAGTCGCATCTCTTAATTGCATAGCATTACGAATTGAAGGTTGGGTTCCAGGATTTGTTTGTGGTGCAAAAAAACTAGTCACTTGCCTTCTCCTTTTCCTAACATCAGGTTCAGGTGCTTCTTGTTGGGACTGGGATGGAATAATACCACTACCACCTTCAATATTTTCGTAATCACCACGAAAACTAATAAACTAACTTTCACTTCCAATTTCAAAATTCAACCTTTTCCTTCTATCTTTCTCATATTAATATTCTTAAAGTAATATTTCTATTTGCCACTTCACATCATGACGTACTTTTTTACAGGGTTTCACATCTCCTTTAACCCTAACTAAATGTTTCTTTAATCAAGTGATTCCTTCACCTTTCAAATGCTTGTTACAAAATAAGCAAATAGTATGGTTCTTCATACTAGGAACCAATACAACATGAGCCCAAGCTGGATCATTGTATCTTCTTGAAGTGGTTTGATCAGGAGTACTTAAACTTCCTTCCATTTATCTGTAAAAATAAATGAATACATATATCAAAATAAATAACACATAATTTCATTACACAATACGCATGTCCATCTTATATAATATAACTCATTTTGTATTATTACATCATACTCAATTCAATTTCATCGAACACAATTCACTAAAAGTGAAAACTAAAAATTCAATTATTCAACATACATAATTACACAAAACATAAATAAATAATTTCCATTGCCAAGAATCATAAAACATACATAAACAATTTCCATATCCAAATTCCAACAATTTCATTTTTAACATTTTCCAACAATTTCAATTCAACCACTACAAAACATACATAAATAATTTTCACTTCCAACAATTTTCAACAATTCCATTTCTAATAATTTCAAACAATTTTAATTCAAAATTTCAAATATCACAAAACAAACATAAACAATTTTCATTTCAAACAATTACAAAACATATATAAACAATTTCTATTTCCAACAATTTCGAACAATTTCAATTCAAAAATCACAAAACATATATAAACAATTTCCATTTCTAACAATCACAAAACATATATAAACAATTTTCATTTCCAACAATTTTCAACAATTTCCATTTCCAATAATCACAAAACATACATAATTTTTTTTATTTCCAACAATTTCCATTTCCAATAGTCACAAAACATACATAAAACAATTTCCATTTCCAATAATCAGAAAATGTACAAAAATAATTTTCATTTCCAACAATTTTCAACAATTTCTATTTCCATAAATCAAAAAACATACATAAAACAATTTCCACTTCCAACATTTACAAAACATACATAAAACAATTTTAATTTCCAACGATTTTCAAAAATTTCCATTTCCATTAATCACAAAACATACATAAAACAATGTCCATTTCCAGCAATCACAAAACATATTTAAAAAATTTCCATTTCCAACAATTTTCAACAATTTCAATTTAACCATTACAATACATACATAAGCAATTTCCATTTCCAATAATTTCGAAATTTGCAGTCAATACTTTTAATAAACTTGTAGCAATTACATAGTTAATACATTAATTGGGTAAGTTAAAATATGTGACAAGCTAAAAATTGAAAGTCAAACCATATATTTGATCTATCTAATCTTAATAAACTCACACATCTTCGCCTTCCTACTAATAACTCTAAAGTATAAGAAAGAGTTATTAAAAAATGTTTAATCATAATTAAAATGTGTTACTCAATGCATATAACATTTACTTTTTTGTAAACTTATAATTTTATTAAGCAACAAACAATGTCGATGCTAATTATGTTTTACTAAAAAAAATTTAGATTCTAACTTTTTTTATTAAGTTTAAGTTTATTATTTTAAATGGCTTAAACTTTAAACTTCAAAACTTAATTGTAAAAGTAAGTATATTAAATATTTTAATCTCATATATAATAAAGATGTAATGTAATTATCTTATAAACATAAGATAAGATATAAATGTAAATATGTCACATTATTTAGCATGCCAATCTAAAAAAAATTATGTCAACTCTAAATTAGTAACCTTATGTTTGTCCCACAACAGCATATTGTATGATAAAAATTGTCAACAAAAAAAAAACTTAGTGCACTGTTGACTGAATTGAATAACTAGTTCTCTTTCCGTGGATGAAAGCAAACAACTTCAATAAATCAATTTACGTTTTCTAGTTCCACACTTCCACTCCACATCCACAACCACACAACAAGCAACACAATAACAAATTAACAAATTCCATTCCCAATTCACAAAAGACACTAACAATTTCATTCACAATTCACAAAATACACTAATAATTCCATTCACAATTGACAAAAAATACATAAAGTCATAAACACACACCTAATTATTTCAAAATTCAACAACAATTTCAACAGGATCTGAGACTCCAAAAGTGATGGGTGGGCTAGTGGGGAGTCAGTGGTGGCAAGTGGTGGGCGTCGGTAGTGGTGGAAAGTGGTGGGCGTCAAGAGAGATAGTGAGATGTGTGAGAGAGAAATAAAAAAGTGGAAGAAACTAAAAGGAGAGAACAAAGGGAGGGAAGGCCGCTGGTGGTGGGTGTCGGTGGTGGAGCTGTGATGTTGCTGGAGAAGAAAAAGGGTCCCCAGAGTGGGTGTCAGTGAGAGAGGGTTAGTGAGATGTGTGAGAGAAATAAAATTTGAGAGAAAGAAGATGTGAACGTCGAGTGTGGGAGTGGGATGGGAGGGGTTGCCTAAAAAATATAATTTTTTTGTAACTTAGTCCTCTAATTTTGTAAATTTTATGGTACCAGCAAGTATACAGCTGATATTTTAAATACCGTTTATAACAGTCGATACTAAGAGAAAAAGGCCCCTTGCCTCATACCATTTTCCCACCAATATGGTACGTACCTCCCAGTACCAGTTGGTATGAAACAAAATTCAAAACTGATACGGCAACAACCTAGAATCAATGTCTAGATCACCTCTGTTTCAATGATTGTTCCCAAACCTAAATTCAATCAATCTAACAAGACCCTTCACCCCCAAAACAGCAAGGAATT
>JANIPN010000217.1:41998190-42008832 GCA_027478595.1 Erythroxylum anguifugum | reverse complement strand
AACTTTTGGCAAAGAAATACAACAATTTCTTTTTCACATTGCAATGCAACAAAAAAGATGAATCAGAAAAGCTGTGAGATCGTAAAACAAGAAAGAAACATTACCAGGGAGACATCTTATCTCCAAGTTAACAAATTTCGGTTGCCAGTGACCTCTGGTTGAGAACCCTGATAAGATTAATGGCAGTTTAGGAGTTGAGTCCCACAGATTCTTTTTCTAAAGCCAAAAAGACAGCATTGTGATTGTGTTGCAATGCTCATGGACTCATACCATCAGAATCGAACTACAATATTGTTCTAAATACTATCTAAAAGGTGGGAAAGTCGATATTGTTGAAATTGTTAACATGAGACGAGAAAATTTGCGGGTAGATTTAGTGAACTGTTTCAGAGGAATATTTCGCCCCTTTGTTAAAGATAAATAAAGGGCCAAACTTTTCCGCAAGTAAATTTGGCGAAAAACAAACGAGCATACTCGGAAGAAAGGAACTACCTTGGAGCGCCATCAGTTGTTGAACTGTCGCTTCACAGTTGCAGACAAATACAGCCAAATAAATAACACAAGGTAGCACGGGTCGCAACGCATGGGTTTAAATTTTCTGATCTTTCCCACCTAATCAATTAACCATATTTGTTTTTGGGTTAGATACCATGAAGCCGCCATGTTCTTGGATAAGCTTAATGGGTTTTCACAAAGGTCCAGTTATTGTTTGGTAAACTTCGGTTTTGGGCTCCCATGAAAAAGGGTGAAGAATCCATTTCACTGGATATTTATTTAATTTGATGTGTGAAAAAAATGCCATCTCCATCTCCTTTCCTTTTGCCATCAACTTTATCTGACTTCTTAGATTCTTCTGTTCTATTGGAGGACAAGGAATAGCAATAACGAGGAACAAACACACCAAATTTCCACATCAATATGTTGGCATCCTAAGTCAAAAAGGAAGTCGGCATCCTGAGTCAAAAAGGAAGTCCATAATTATCCATCACTACCATTTTTATGCGGATGGTGGTGGGATGCAATATCCATCAGTAAATGTGAATCGTAGAAGAATCTTCTTCCACAAGGCTTCTTGATTTGTCTGGCTGTAAATTAGACTCGTGGGCGGCTATTGGCAATATGACACTGCTCACAGCTCATGCTTTTCAAGATTTTTCCAGCAATGTCCCAAAATCATTGGGACCCATTTCATCATTTTGCGCTTTGGATTGATTCCAAGTTGGTTATTTAGGGAAAAAAAATTAAGAAGCATTATATTTACTTTGGAGTTAATGTAGTCTTCATAAAAGAATCAATGATTTTTCTTGTTTCTATCCATCTGGTCAAATTCATGTGTAGCCTCTAGAAAATCTGCAGATTCATAGATGATATCAAATGTGTAAAAGAGAAAACCGATACAAGCTCAACCACGACTACCCTCGTACATGTTGAATAATTCCATTATGCTAATTCAACATAGATCTCTGTGAAAAGGCAGGGGCTTCCTTTCCCAGTTATGGCAATTCTTAGAGTTTAATATTTGGAAGTTCATCAAAAACGTCAAATGCTTGACTTGGAACACGTACAACTTGGAACTCTCCTCTTTCAAGTATTGTTTGTCATCTTACACCTCGAAGCAGTAGAAAATTCAAACGCCAGAGAGGCCAAGATATCCCATAACATGAATCATTTTGATCGACAGTTTGAAGTATAAATTTGCTCATCTATGCTTAACCATTGAAGAGAGATTGGAGCACCAACCAATCATTGATGAGAGATTGCATTAGCCCCAGAGAACTCTTGCTGTTCTTGACATATACCAAGTCCCCGAATTGTATCACTAATCTGAAAGAACGTGAATTGAAATAAATAACTCAAGAAAGAGAAAGAAGCACATCTAGATCATATAGTGTTTTCAAGATTTACTTCCATTATAAAGTTACAATGTACTGTCAAAAGAATACAACATGAAGCTAGACTTAAGCCAAGACATCACTGTTCTTGAATCTTAATCTCCCCCAGAAATAGAAAGTTCAATCCCAGAGAAGGGGATGATACAGAAATATGAAAGAATGTAAAATAATTCAAAAAATCTTCTCCTTTCGTTTTTCAACTAGTCGTCAACCTGTTTTTCGCTAGGCCTAATCATTTGCGCAGACTTCCTGTTCTTAGCCTCTTTGCCTTCTGGCTTCTGCTACTAAGTTTCTTTCTTCTCCTCAACTCAAATACAAATATCATACGCTTATAACAATTCCAAGAGTTAAAAATCTTCCAGCATAAATGGGATCTTGGAGATGTTGCTTATGCTACAATCTGCTCCTGCTCTACATACAACGGCTCCATCCATGAAGAAACAGATTCACTAACCCCTTTAACAACATTGTACTGCTTCTCTGCACCAAAATTTCCAGCAGCTGGAACATCTTTTACTAACGAATTAACCCAAGACACATCAGGCTCATCAATGTTTGATGGCATCAACTCAACTGCTCTTGTTGCAAAATTGTTGGAGCTTCTAACCCCAAATGAAGATGACCGCTTCAGCTTGTTCAGCTCATCGCCTTGAATGCCCCAATTCAACTTTCCATCAGGGGAGCTCCAATCTGACAGATTAGAGGACATCATGGATACAGGAGTTGCAGCAGCTGTAAGGCCACGACGATTAGTTACAGTTCCGCGATCAATAAAACTCTGGCTCCGCTTGGTGAAGGCAGAAGATCTTGAGTTCATAACAGCTGCTGCCACTGCAGCTGAAGAATCAAAGCCATATGAGGTAGGTTTCCTCACGGGTGAGGATGAGAGATTGGATGTATAACTTGAGCGTAGTTTGCTCAAGTTTTGGCGGATCTGAAGTCCATTTGGAGATGTCAACTGCGTTGGAGTAGCACGTAGTTGCATATTCTGTAGAGGAGACAACAAAGAGGGATCAAGAGATCCAAACACATCATCAAGGTTAGTAGGTTTCAAATCTCCAATCCTATCAAAATCTTTGCTCCAACAGGATTGTGAAGAGAGACCAGAAAACTCATCCATCAACCGCTGTTGATGCAACTGGTTAACTTGATTTTCTAGGCCGAGCAATTCCATTTCCATATCCAAATCCCGGGCACATAATGCAGTTTTTAGCCTACTTCCAGGGAGCTGCAATGCAGGTAGAGACAAGTTAAGATTATTTGGCCACATGCCACTACTTTTGGAAGAGGATGAGGCTGTTGCCATGGGAGACATGGGTGGCGTTGAGACAGTGGGAAGTGGCAAAGATGTCCCGTGAGCTAATGGACTAGAAACCACCATGTCCTCTGCAGTGACTGATGAGGGACTAGATGATGGCATTGCTGAGCCTGTGGAAGCATATACAGGGCGCAGCTCCTCAGGCTTATGTGCAAAGAAACAAACTTTCCGTGAGCATACAGTCTCATCCTTGCAAAGTCTGGTCCGATACTGGGCAGGATGCAGCCATGACTCAAAAACACCATGTGCATAATCACATGCATCACCCTTCTGACATGAACCCTTGCGAAATTCAGGACAAGGAACACAGCTGTAAGGATACTTCCTTGGGTCCCTCCTCCTTGCGTTCTCACCTGGATGCACAAATGGGCACTCGGTCCAATCATGGGAATATGCCCTTGAACAAGGCTTGATCTTGAAAGAGTACATTCTAAACTCGTCAGTACCATATATCCCATTGTTAATGTCAGGTAGGCTTACATCAATAGGATATTCTTTCTTCTCGGTTCCTTCTTTCATCAACTGCGGCATTGTCACCAGTTTCTCTTCATCATTTTCGCTTAAACTTTCCCCTCTTAGCAGTGACTCTATCAACTTCTTTCTTGAATTGTATGGAGATTTGAATGAAAAGTTAAGAAGATCACCAGGTTTATTTTCATTAGCATCAGAGGAATTAGAATCGGCAGATGCATCCAGCAATAGTTTAACAATCTCAACTGAAGATTTTGCACCACCTGCAACAGCACAGTGAAGGGCAGTCACCTTACTGGAGCCGCAAGCCCTGTTGATATCAACTTTCCCAGTTTGGATGATATACTTCAAAACATTGACACTTCCAAACATTGCAGCAATCATGAGGGGTGTTCTCTCCTGGAAACCCATCTTTCTGGACCCAACTTCTCCACCATACCAAAAGCTTGCCTCATCAACATCCAAACCCTTCTCCTCAACCTCGGTTTTGAAGCCAGTAAGATCATCGGCGGCAGATAATTCGAGCAATACTGAACAGTTACACATGATACCTTCCTTCCGTCTATAAGATTTGTCTTCCAGGAGAATATTTGAGGGGAAAAACTCACTTCTGGAACCACTGAACCTATCCAAGTCCTGCACAGGCAAAAACAAACAGATGCCAAATAAGGAGGACGAATAGCAGTCTTGGTAAAAATCACATATATATCTTCTGAGAATGGGAGAACACGAGAAAACGTACTAAACGTATAAGTTTAAAATATTATGCTAACTTGGGAAGAATTGTCAATTTAGTCAAAGATCGACCTCAGAATCAGTATTCTTAAAAATCTAAGGTTTAGATCACACAAACGACCAATGAAGCAATGGATCCAGTCGAACACGAATAATCAATTGAAGTAAAAGCAATAAACATTTGGAATCAGCTTCTAAGCCCAAAAGACTTGGTCCTCCAAAATCACCTCTATTGATTACCAAGAACTCTAGCAGAATTCAACAAGACCGTGGAAAGTGTTGAAGAAAAAGTAAAACAAGAGCAAACCCAAAATCAAAGTTTCATTCTTTAACCAAAACCAGGCATAACCCACCAGGAAAATCCCAAACAGTGATAAAGGAAAAGAAAACCAAGCGCAGCAACCACCAAACTAAACATAACCTACAAACTTGTACAAATTGAACAACAAAAACATACCTAAGAGAGTTGGGAAGAGAGAGATGTTGATTAAAAGGTGATGCCTTTACTTAACTTGGTAAGAGGAAACAGAAGTTTGTGTGGGTTGGAACTTGTAAAGAGAAGGCCAAGTGTGGGGTTTTTATATATGATCTACGAAACAAGAAGCAGCCAGCTTTGAAGATGAAAAGGAAGGTGTGGGGAAAGCAAAGACTTTTCTTCTGCTCCCATCAGTCTTCACTCAGTGTGCTGGGTCAAAGTCAAAACTTCAAAGGAGGGGTTCACTTCCTTGAGGGACTCGTTGATTCTTCTCTCCACCTTCGTCCAAGTCTAGATGACGATCAAATGAAATGTAAATAAAACTTGAATTGGATTTCTCTCGCGGTCGGCTAAGTCCTAACCATGTAAATAAATTATCAAACATATATTTGTTATTTCAATCGCCTCTAATTTAATTATTCACGTAACGCTTTACGTGTTGCGAAAGAAAAAGTTTAATAATAAAGAAACTTAATAAGAATAAAAGGATCCTCACATCACAATTCTTTTCTATTCGGAAGAAGAGTATACCTCTTAACTTCTTATATAATAGGATCAGAAGCTCGTGGACCAAATTGCAAAGAGCGTTGCCCTTAAGTCCACACTTTACCCATTTCTGTTTCCTTTCAGGTCACTTTGGTGGGTCACAGATATTATAATCTGACTCACTCTTCCACAATGATTCTTACCCCACAATTATATATAATTTAGTGCCCTTTCTATTTTATTAAAAACTTTACCAACTGCAAAAGCAAAACGTCCCAAAATCGGACAGCAGGTTTGGTACTACGTTGTACATCGAATTAATGATTATAAAGGGCTGGCAATTTGGTTGAGAACTAAGAAACCTGGGGTAGAGTGCATGTTTTTATTCTTGAACCTGATCTGGGTCGCCTAGATTACATCGATGCTTCGCATTGTTCTTCTCATCGAAGCTACAAATTCACATTCATACACAGCTTTACCATATTATATGAAACATACACCCTTCTTTAGTTTTTACTTCAATATTCTGAACAAACAAGTATGAATGAAATGCTACTTTTGCGAATAATGTGCCCTAATTCTTCAAACTTCAGAATATGGATTGTCTTGTCCCCATTATTTTCAAAATGGGATTTTAGACCACGAAAACGACTTGTGTCACGAAATATGGACAATCGCATAGCAAAATATCACTCATCTTATGGCAAATTTTCTAATTCATGCCATCCCTTTTATATTTAATTTCAACCTTTTTCATGTTTCATTTTTTAAAGTTATTAAAACCATACTGAATAGTGCAGGTCATTATATGATTTAAAGAAAACCCCATAATAAATGTGTGCCAAGTAGCGTATCACATTTTATACCAGGACTTGTATTCTCAAAGACTACAAGTTTAAACAATAGTATGATGAAAAGAAAAATAATATAATCAAATTTGGTATATAAAACGCTTATTGCATTTTTTTTCTTTTTTAAGATTTAGATGCGAAGCTAAGTGGTGGTGAGTGGAGACACGACAGTAATATTATAATGGTAACCCAGATACTACTTTGCATTAACCATGTGGAGTATACATAGGTATGTACAAGATACAGGTACAAGTATCATATAAGAGTGAATACAAACAATAGATAACGATAAACTCTATCTAAAGCACAATACTCTGCTTCAGTTGAAGAGCGAGCAACAGATCGTCGTTTGCGAGAGCCCCAAGCAATGAGATTTGAGCCAAAAAATATGCAATAACCATATGTTAATTTTCGGTCATCAATGGAACTTGCTCGGTCGGCATCACTATAGGCAGACACTACAAGAAATAAGGCATTAAGCGATGGAAATTACCGATAGAAAATATTTGAATTCCGTCGGTAATGAAAATAGCGAAGAAAATTACTGACGACCAACGACGTCGTTAAAACAGCTGTCGGTAAATTTACCAACAGATATAAATATTCCGTCGGTAATCCGTCGGTAAATATCAATCATTTTACCGATGGAAAATAAAATTTCGTTGGTAAATAAAATTAAATTAAAAAAAAAGTCTCCATCATCGTTGACGAGGTGTTCTTCAAGACTCTTCCTTTTATCTTCAGCAAAACTAGTGACAAATTTCTCAACGTTTTTTAGCACAACCAACCATCTTTTCAACGACATCTTTCTCTCGGAGCCTCTATAAGATAAGATGCCTCCTCTAGTCTGTTCATTATTTGCTTAACGGTTTTATAGCTCCAATTCCCCTTAAACGTAATTAAAACTAAAGCCACCAAACAAAAAGTACCTAACGATTATACATTTCTCTTAAAACAAATCAGGCAAAATGGCTCATTGGAATATTGCATTAAGAAATATCTTTTATAACCTTAATAGACTTACAAGAAATATATAAGAAGCAAAATTCCATATCAAAGAAATGCCTATAAAGTAACACAGAGATGAGGAGAGCTGAAAGAAAGATTGAAGACGCACTAACCAGGATTCAGTCGAGTATTAAGAGAGCTTCCCTCTACTGGATCTTATGGGCTTTCTTCAACAATACTCGTTTCTTCTTCAACAATAAAAAGAATTCAACACATAAATCAATACTATATATGAGAATCAAAAACCCACCAAGAAAGAGTAATAAAGAAACCGGAGAAAAAAAAAGCAAGAAAGAAGACGAACTTACCAGATGGGAGAGGAAGTCACCGGAGGAGGAAGAAGACCGAAGAGCGTCAAAGAAGATACGAAAAAGATGAACCGGGAGGGGGGAAGGGCTGTTCGGGTGTTTTAAACGTGATTTATCGACGGAAATTAGCGACGGAAATTTCTGTCAGAAATTTTAAATTTTATTATACCGCCTTTAAATTTTATTATACCGCCTTCCCTCTATAATAATTTTAGTATAATTACCAACGGAAACTTTTATCGTCTTTAAAGTCCGTCGCTAATTTTGTCGGGACGACTTCCCTCCATTTTTAGCGACAAAATTTGGAACCGTTGCTAAACAAAAAAATTTCACGTTGATTTTAGTGACGGAAATAGGTTTTCCGTCGCTAATTTGAGTGCAATTACCGATGAAAACTTTTACTGTCCCTAAAGTCTGTCGCTAATTTTGTCGGGACGGTTTTCCTCCATTTTTAGCGACGAAAGTTATAACCATAGCTAAATGAATTTTTTCACGTTGATTGTAGCGACGGAAAACCTATTTCCGTCGCTAATTTGTTACGCTTTATTTTCTGTCGGCAATTTTTCGTCGCTAATTCCTACTTTTCTTGTAGTGAGAAACCATTAGATTAGAGCTCGGTTTGAGAAGAATCTCATGCTGCATAATGGAACGTAAATAATGAAAGATGTGTTTGATAGTTTGCCAATGATTTTCAGTCGGTTGATGCATAAATTGAGATACTTTGTTCACTAAATAACAGATATCTGGTCTGGTAAGAGAGAGATATTGCAATCCACAAACAATATTGCGATATAGAGTTCCATCAGAAAAAGGAGTGGCATCATTTAACGTCAACTTGGATTATGAACAGGCAGGAGTAGAAACTGAATTAGCCAAAGACATATTCACTTTAGATAACAAGTCTGTGATGTATTTATGCTGAGTGAGAAAAGGCCTGTAGGTAACCAGTTAGCTTCCACACTAAGAAAGTAATGTAGGCGACCTAAGTTTTTTAGCACAAATCTGTCACTTAAAAAAGTAACGATGTGTTGAATACGACTAGAGTTACTTCCAGTAACTAAAATATCATCAACGTAAATTAGACATTATGTTTGAATTCCTGCATGGTTGTAATAATGAAGGGAACTATCGGTTTTTGAGTTCTGAAAACCAATAGAACGAAGTGCTTCAGTAAGATAAAGAAACCATTGTCGTGGGGCTTGTTTTAAGCCATATAAAGACTTTTTTTCAACTTGCAAATATGATATGGATATAGAGAACTGACAAAAACCTGTGGTTGTTGCATAAATACCTTTTTATCAAGGTCGTCATGTGAAAAGGCATTAGAGACGTCCAACTAATAGACTGGTAAATGATGTGAAACAGCTATGGAAAGAATAAGCTGAATGATAGCAGGCTTAATAATAGAACTAAAAGTATCCCTATAATCAATATCCGGGTGTTGATGGAAACCTTTTGCAACGAGCTTGGCTTTGTATTGTTCAATAGAGCCATCTGATTTCCTTTTGATTCGATATACCCATTTGTAGCCAATGACATTGTGAGAAAAAGAGGAAGGAACTAATTCCCATGTGTTATTAGCAATTAAGGCATCCATTTCAGCAGCCATAGTATCTCTCCATTTGCTTGATTTTATAGCTTGTTTATATGAGGTGGGTTTAGAGTCTTAAACTTATGTATGAAAGACATGTGGTTTTAAGGATCCAGTTTGGGAACGAGTGATCATCGGATTAGTTTTAGGTATATCTGAGGATATGGAGGCAGGATGTGGTACAGTAGGGATAGCTGAAGGTGGAGGAGGTAAAGGGTTAGGTAGAGATGATGGAGGAAAGGAAGACTGACACGAGGTTGGAGGCTGAGGAGATGATAGGTTAAGATTGGAATTTGGTGGAGAGGTTATATTTGGAGTAGGATTGACAGGTAGGAAGGATGGAAGTAAAATGGTTGTTGGTGGTGTCATGGAAACTAGTAGAAGCAGCTTACTTTCGTGAAAAGGGAAAGACTTGCTCATCAAAAATCACATGGCATGAGACAAGTAATTTGGATGTATTAATATCAAGACAAATATAACCTTTGTGAAATTTACTATAGCCAAGAAAAACACAAGCTTTAGACCTTGAGGCAAGTTTATTAGGAGCATAAGGCCAAAGCCAAGGATAACATAGACATCCAAAAACTTTCATATTTGTATAGTTTGGCAATAAATGAAATAATTTCTCAAAAGCTGAGACATGCTACGGAACATAAGATGGTAGTCTATTTATGATATAAATAGCAGTATCAAATGCATAAGGCCAATAAATATTTGGGACAGGGGAATGCTGTAATAAAGAAAGACCAGTTTCAACAATATGTCTATGTTTACGTTCAGCGGATCCATTTAATTCAGGAGTTTTAGGACAAGCACTACGTTGAGTGATTCCATTCTCAGAAAGGTATATAATAAGGGCTTGGAATTCCCCACCCAAATCTGATTGAAACATTTTAATTAGTCTACCAAAAAAAAATTCGACAATGTGATGAAATTTAATAAAGGTATTGAGGACATCTAATTTCTATTTTAGAAAACAGATCCAACATAGCAACTATAATGATCTAAAAATAAAGCATAGTATTTATTACCATCAAATGAAGGAATAAGTGAGGGTCCTCATACATCAGAATATATTAAATCAAGGGATCCCTCAACAATAAAGGAAGAGATAGGAAAAGGTAACCCATGACTCTTACTAACACTACAAGCATAACATAGACCAAATTATTTATTAGACTTCACAGAAATATCAGATTTATTGAGTGCTTGAAAAACAGTATGAAAAGAGACATGAACCAAATGTTCATGCCATGTTGAGAGAGAACAACGTAATGCAAGCTTTGGAGGAGTGTGATCACAAAAAGGTGCAAGAAAGATAGAATAAAGTCCACTGTCAATGTAGCGCCCCCTCATCGTAGGGTACACAACGGGAAACCCGAAGGTCGCTCCGACGAGTATCCCACGATAAAGGTACACCACCAGAACATTTCTACTAATAATCCTCATGGCATTGCAATAATTTAAAACCACAACATCAGAAACCATTAAATATTTAAAATCATAA
>JANIPN010000217.1:41969024-41979513 GCA_027478595.1 Erythroxylum anguifugum | reverse complement strand
GTGGGATTTATAAGGCTCCTTCCCACAACCGTGGGAAGTACTTTGGAAGGAGAAAAGGTTGGTTTGAGGCAATTATTGGACTATATAAGGTTAAGACACTTTATAATGGTGTAATTGGACTTGATTGGGGCTTGAAATGAACCTAGAAAGTTGCTTGATTAAGTGATTAAGTATTTTATAAGTTTAAGTTGTTAACTGAGATTATAAATTAAGGAATGGAATGATTGATATCAATGTATATGAATTTGAGAAGTATGAGTTGTTAATGGTATAAAGGAGTTCATGTGAATGCAAATGTGATTCAAATGATATAATAAATGAATTAGGTATGATTGAATGAGAATTGGAAAATTGTGTGAATATTTAATGCTTGGAAAGAATTGATGAATGTATGATTGATGAATTTAGGGTAATCAAACTTACCTAAAGCATAACCTAATTGCAAACAAGTTATATACAAGCTATGATGAATGAATGAGCAAGATTTGTAAATAAGGTTACATACCCGAGATAGTCAATTGAGCATGCATTGAACAAAACACATATATATATGTATGATTGAGTACTTATTTAATTAAACAAGTTAGTGATGTGTACATATGTGTATATTACATGATTTAAAAGCACAAATTGATCGATAGCATCTAGACATTGCTGGCTCATCAAAGCAATAGCTATCTGGAGCATACCATGAGTTAAACTAGATGTTTACTCACTATATTTGAATTGTTTTTAATTAACTGTTAGATATTGAATTGTTACTGATATGATTGTGATCATTCCAGACCATCAATTGTCCGAGGAGTTTAATATTCGGGACTGTATTGGAAGTGTTTGCAAATTGAATGTGAATATGGAAATTGTGCTCTAAACTATATGTTGAATGTCGGACTTAGGTCTGATGAATGTGCTATGTGACTGTGCACAACGAATGAGAATTATTGATATCATAATATGTGATTTAATTATTTTTCATTACATTGATATGCATGATCAGATAAAGGAGTTGTAACCAGAGTGACCAATGTGAAAAAGAGCTTAAAGCTCAAAAATGTGCACACAGAGCCATAGGCTCAACGATTATTGATCCTGATATCCACAATGGGTATAGGATAGTATCTGAAATGAGCCTGGTATTTACAACAGATACGGGACAGTTAAATAGGCACTTGGTCACAACAAAATAAAAATGAAAGTAGAGTCTCATGTGCATTGCATATATATCTTTACAAGTATCATGTGAACCATTGTAAAGAATGATTAAATTGAGTTGATATAATGTTATGCTATATTTTTGTACATGTGCATGATTATGAATAACAAAAAAAGTACTGAATTGTGTTGATATAGTAATCTGAAATACTTATACACATGTTGATGATACGAATGATTGAAGTGAAGGATTGGATTGTTCTGAAAAGATTAGACGACATGCTTGTATTATAATGTGCTCAATGAGATATAATGTATAGTGTGATTTGGTATACAAAACTGTATGGGAATTAATTCAAGCTAATGTGATATAATTGTGAATTTGGTTGTATACTTATGATGTTGTATTTTGACTCGAGTGAGCACATCGTTGATGGTTCACTCACTAAGTTCGCAAAACTCATCAAAATTGTAAATGTTGATTTTCAAGTACTGAAGAGACCTAGCTTCTAAAGCAATCTAATTGAAGTCTAGTATTGTCTATTTTGGGAACAAGAAATGACTTAAAGGTCTGGTCAGCTAACATCTGAGTAGTTTAGACAGAATGCTTTTGTTTAGTATCTCATATCATGTAGAACTTGTTATATGAAACTTTGAACTCACAGATGGTTTTGTAATGTAAATATATGGTTGGTGTGTAATGAAATGACAATGTAAATTATGTTTTGTTAATGAAATGGGATGAGTTGAAACTTAAAATACTTATGTTCTTTATCATGCCATGATAAGCTGATGTGTTTGCTCTAACATGTCATTCTTATAGTGTATGTTCTTGAATGTCCCCTGGATGTTAGGGTATATGCTCTATGATAGTGGGGTGTTACAGGTCTGTTACAACCGTTGCCAATTCCCTATCAAGTTTGGAACGACATCACCATGGACTTCATTGAAGGTCTCCCACCTTCTAATGACAAGCATGTTATCTTAGTCGTTGTCGACAGACTCAATAAATCAGCTCATTTCATGGCGTTATCCTATCCATACACTACTAAACTTGTGGCTGAAAAGTTTGTAAAAGGCGTGACCAAGCTTTATGTGATGCCAAGATCTATTGTAAGTGATCGGGACCCAATCTTCATTAGCCACTTTTGGTGCGAATTTTTTAAGCTGACAGGAACAAAGTTGAAAATAAGTTCGGCCTACCATCATCAAACAGATGGTCAAACTGAAGTTATTAATTAGTTTTTGGAGTAGTATCTTCGATCCTTTGTTCATCAACAGCCTCGCAAATGGTCTTCTTTTTTTGCCTTGGGCAAAATTTTGGTACAACACTGCCTATCATGCTTTCATAGGCATGACTCCTTTTCAGGCTCTCTAAGGTCATCACTCGGCTACAATTCCACGTTATCAAGAGAGCACTTATTCAATTAATAAAGTAGATCAACAACTGACGGCCTGCGATGCATTACTCAAGCAACTCAAAACAATTTAAACATTGCTAATAACAAAATGAAGTAGCAAGTGGATTCCAATAGGAGGGAAATTAAGTTTCAAGTAGGCAATTTAGTCTTCTTAAAACTCCATCCTTATAGACATCAATCGATGTTCAAGAGAGCGTATCAAAAGCTTGCCAATTGATATTTCGGGCCATATGAAGTAGAAGAATGAATTGGACAAGCTTTGACTGGGACCTATTAAGTTCACTCCAATTATTTTGGAAAGAAGTGAAATTTATAATAAATGAATTTCAGAGGTAAACTTTTAGCATGCCAAAATAATGTATTCACACTAATGTCTAAAATATATAAGAAGGGGGAAAGTTAAGAATATAAATAAAAATTATATTTTTAAATTTAATTATCTATGTTTTAAGCAAAAGATATATTTTAAAAAGAATTGTATAAATATATTTTAAAGGATAATTGTTAAAAATCAAGAATTACTTGTATTTTATAACTTATATCACAAACTTTCATATTTTATAACAAAATCCACCGATTATTCAAATTTAATTCAAAGCAAAATATGTTTTATATCAGTCTAATAACCTAAAGATATTCCACGTATTTTGATATTTTTTAATTAACTTGGCACCTCTACATAATTTATAAAAAGGAAATGACCACAACTCTATTGTCTACAACTGATTTTCTTCATAACCCCTAATATCCCCACCTAATTGGTGTTTTTACTAATTAGTGTTGTGGGTGAGTTTGTTGCAATGAGTTATAATTGCAAAGATAAATCATTACTCTTTGGACCAAGTTTTCTGGATTTTATTAAAGATCACAAAAAAGATTATGAATTAGCATGACTGTGTAAATGTTGCAATTTCACATGATGCAGCCAACATTATGATGATGAGCGCTAAGAAAAAAAGCTGATAATATTTGAAGCATATCTCTCTTTAAAAGAGAAAGTGTCATTGGAATTGAGCAAAGTTATCTAAAGTTAGAAATAGGGACCAAGTAACATGAGCCAAAAGGATAAAGCTTCCAGATGTTCTGATCGAATTGAAAAAAAAAAGAGGGGTCGTCAGTTTAACTTTTCTTATATCAAGGAATTTCCTTTAGAGTGTGTATGGAGATGAGAGTGATGAGCTAGAAATTATGGAGCATAATGGATAGCTTCAAGGTTTTTTTTGCCCCCCCTCAGTACATGGTCAACTAAACAATCTAGAACAACTTTATCAAGTTCAAAACTTCTATATAGTGCGTAAAATCGTATTATGATTTTGGAGATCTATCATCTTCTCTAGGGTATCACCCTTCTTTCTTCCACATGTTTCCCAAGGATCCAAAATTAGCATAACTCAAATTGATTAGTACAACTCTTTATCGATATGTCATTGAAATCGTTTCTCTAATCTATAAAATTGCTTCAAATTTAATAATGTCATTTATGGAGGATGTCAGGGTTTTTGAGGGAATTCAATCGGAGTTATCAAAGGTTGGATAATGTGGTCGTATCTTTTTCACATAAAAGTGTTTGGTCAATTAAAAATGCTAGATTCTATAGAAAGTATTTAAGATTGTTCGTTTGGAAAGGAGGAATTGGGTGACACATTGTCATGCAAATATAATTTATGACATCAGAGTTTTGTTGCAAAGAGATTGGTGTGTGTGAAAAAGGACCATTTGCTTTGAGAAGGAAATTCGGTTACAAACCATGTTGCAAAGCTAGGGAGTAGTTGTACTGCCAATGAAGATCAACTTCTGGAGTTGCCCCCAACTTCTGCTTCTCTTCTGTTGCTGAATGATGCAGCTGGTACTTTGTATTTAAGGGTCTGATTTGTATTTGGTATGTTTTTCTTTTCCGATGTACCAAAAAAAGGAATAAGCTAGTGCTACTTTAAATTAGATTTGAATAATTGATTTTTTTCTTTTAATTTGAATTTTATCATATAATTAATAAAATAAGTATAATTCATACTTTTTAAATAAATTTACCTCGTTTTTAGTTTGTAGATCAATTACGCTATAGGTAAGCCTGAATAAGAGGAGACGAAATTCATGCTTTACTTATGTACTAAACTCCTATATTTTTCTCAACTAGCACTTTATAGTTTTGAAGAGCCCAAATTTTCCTTAAAGAACTATGAGAGTTGCTCCATACCGTTTCCAATAATTGAATTGCCAAAGATGGGCTGTAAGGGAAAAATATCAGATATGACATGTCTTAATCCATTCATAAACAGTACGTATCAATAATTTGTGCTTGACTCCTAATTACTCCACCCAGTCAACATACATTTATTTATTTTTGGTTACAAGACAACATACATTTATTGCATGCCATATCATGTAAATCAAATATTAGTTTCTAGTTGTATGTCGTTTTTTGTCCATAACCTCCAAACGTTTTAAATTATTTATATGTTATCCATTCAACAGAATAATTCTTCGACTTTTAATTAGAAAAATAATCATATTATCGCAACGCTTCAATAAGATGAATTTGGGATTGTGTGGTGAAGATGAGACGAAGGGGAGGATGAAGCAAACTTGTTCACGGCGCCGAAATGGGAATAAATGCAATCGTGGCCCATGGCAGAAATTACTGAAATTTATATACACATAAGTGATAGTTGAGTATTTGTGGTACTGAAGTGTACTATTATCTTCAACTTTATTTATATATACAAGTGATAGTTGAGTATTTGTGGTACTGAAGGGTACTATTATCTTGAAAGAGCCGACAAAATGTTCATGTACACATAAACTTGAGTTGAGACACAATTGACACTCCCAAATGTCATCCTCCACAATCGCATTATTTAACAAAAATCCCATTACTTACACGTTCCCATTCATGTCAATTTCACTTCTCTTACACGACCCACCACTCTTGTCACCCTTTTAATTATCGCTACTCTTGAGTCCTCGCCTCAACCCCCTATCTCTTTGTATCGGAGAAAGCTAGCAAGTTATTTCATATTTTATTTGGGCGTCTCTTTGTTCTAATTTCGTATCGTTTCTAATTTACTTGCAACAGTGTTGGAGACCAAACAAAGATACCAACATGAATAAACTCCAAGATTGGCCCGAGCCAATAGTGCGCGTCCAATCCTTGTCCAATAGTGGCATATCCAAGATTCCAGACCGATATGTCAAGCCGCCTCCCGAAAGACCGTCCATAAATCCTTTCTCTGTTGTTGGGAACATACCGATTATTGATTTGGAAGGACTATCTGGGGGGGATGAGAATTTTCGTGCCAATATACTTAACCAAATCTCTGTGGCGTGTCGTGAATGGGGATTCTTCCAGGTTCTTAAGCATGGGGTTAGTCCTCGACTCATGGACCGTGCTCGTGAAGTGTGGCATGAATTCTTCCATTTGCCAATGGAGGCTAAGCAATTGTATGCCAACTCTCCCAAGACTTACGAGGGATATGGTAGCCGGCTAGGTGTGGAGAAAGGTGCCATTCTTGACTGGAGTGACTACTACTTCCTTCACTATCTCCCTTGCTCTTTGAAAGACTACAACAAATGGCCTGCTCTCCCGGTTAACTGCAGGTGATTATGTCTTCTTTAATGGTTAACTTTTAATTTATGTTCAAACTTGTAAGTTGGACATGTCAGATTGATGTCATATGACGCTGTATAGATATCATCATACCTAGTATTGATTCTGAACCATTTGTTTGGAATATTCCACCTAATTAACCAAACATTTAACCTTTTCTTTATAGATAGATAGGTTTTATCAATAATATCTGGTTGATTTGCAGGGAAGTGATCGACGAATTTGGGAAACAAGTGGTGGAGCTATGTGGGAGATTGATGAAGATTTTATCAATAAACCTTGGATTACCAGAGGATCGGCTTCAGAACGCGTTTGGGGGTGAGAATATTGGGGCATGCCTAAGAGTTAACCTCTATCCAAAGTGTCCACAACCTGACGTGGCACTTGGTCTGTCGTCGCATTCGGACCCTGGTGGCCTGACCCTTCTCCTGCCAGATGATCATGTGACGGGTCTGCAAGTTCGTAAAGATGACAACTGGATTACCGTTAAACCAGCTTCACACGCTTTTATTGTCAATATTGGAGATCAAATCCAGGTAGGCCTGTCTAACATATGAATGGGAAATATGGTTGTTGGATATAAATTTAAAGCGAAAAGGTGATGCACATGGAGGGGTCATTTTTTGTTGGGGAAATCAGCAACCTTTAACGGATCTAGTTATTGAGGAAGATTAAACATTTGAAGGAAATAAATGAAGAATTTGAACTCGGGCACGACCTCAATATTTATCTTTTCCTGCTTAGGTCTGTTGGAAGGAGGATTTATTGATTTAGTTCAATTGGTGATAAACTTGGAAGCATTTTAATGATTAACAACTCTTTGGAGAACAAAAAGAAAAAAGAAAAGAAAACGGGACATACAACCAAAATTGCAATAGTCGGATAAAGATGGGAATGGGCTGGGAATAACACATGTTACTTGTCTCGTCATTGGTCGCTTCATGCCGGCGATGAAAAAGTATTTGTTAAGTATTAAATGATTACCAAATAGTGCCACGTTTTGATCATATTTAGCGGAGATATATACATATGTTAATTGACCATTTTATCACAATAACTTAAATTATTGTGTGAGGTCAACTTAATTGATTTTATATATTCACTAACACACTTCCTTAAGTGAAAGCCCTTTGGACTTGAAACTTACACAAGTTCACTTTATCTTGTGCTGAATAATAGGTGGGTGGTAGGATTTAAAATCAAGACCACTTAGTCACAAAGGCACTTATACCATATTAAGTGACCATTTCAACTGTTGTGTAAAGCCAACTTAATTAGTTTTATATATTCACTAACAACATACACTTGGGAATGACGAAAATTGAAATCTAGAAATATGCGCACTAAGACCGCAGAATGCAGATAGGGTGTTAATTAGTTAACTATAAAATCTGTTCACTTTATATCCATCCGTTCTTCAGTTAATTAGCTGTAATTTTTGTTTAATATCATTCTTGAATTATCATCGTTTTTTGCAGTTTTGAATTCATCATTCAATTTCAAGCTCCCGTTTCTTTGACTTTACGAGGGCCTTTTTAAACATACTAACATGATGTTATCTCCTCTTGTTTGTTAGTCCATCCACTTCCACTTCAAGTTATGTGTCGCCAAAAGTCTAAAAGTTAATATCCCGATCTCACAACTACAATTGAATGCCATTTTAGTGTAGGTGTTCGTAAATATAATATGCATTATCGACTCAGGAACCCTTTGAGGAAAAGAAAACATGTTTCAGTCCATCGTCTTTGAGTTAAGATTTGATATTACCTTCAAATTGTGATAAACATTTAACTTACTATTATTTTGACAGGTACTGAGTAATGCAATTTACAAAAGTGTTGAGCACCGAGTGACGGTGAATCCGGTTGAAGAGAGGGTGTCATTGGCCTTCTTCTACAATCCAAAGAGTGACATACCAATAGCGCCAATTGAGGAATTGGTGTCACCGACGAGACCTGCTCTATACACGCCGATGACATATGATGAATACAGACTTTTCATGAGAATGAGGGGTCCACGGGGAAAATCGCAAGTCGAGTCTCGTAAATCTCCCAGATGACATAGTTGGTGTGTCTTTTTAGCAAGAGAAAAAAAGAAAAACAATGGGACGAACTCATTCTAATTGACATTGTAAATCACATGTAAACGATCCCTTCACTTGTTAATAATTTGAGTACAACAAATTGTACAATTAGTAATAAAAGAAAAATTGAAAGGGGTTGCCTCAAGCAAGATGTTGCAGGAAATTATGAAGAAGATGATGGAAACATGGGAGGCTCGCAAGGTTGAAGAAGCTAAGAGAAACGACAACATGCTAGACAACATTAACTAGCATGTTGTCGTTTCTCTTTCTTGAATATTCTCAGACACTCGCATCTCTCTTTCTCTATTCCTTCCTTACTCTTCTTGTTTGTTTGTTATTTAACGTTAACGTATCAATTAACAAATCAACGCAACAGTTGGTATCAAAGCAGTCAATCTAAACGAGGACAACTGTTAGATTCTTAAAGTTCGGAGTACTTTTAGCGACTTTCACGATACGCATTAGGAGGAAAGTTAGCTCGATTACACACGTAAGCGAAAGGGAGACATGCAAAAACACTAAGGCAAACATGGGCGAGTGGGATCAGACTTAGTGCGAATTTTGGTAGAGTCTCGGACTTTGTAGAGGTTGACTCAACCTAGGCTAAGAATTTCATGGACTAAGAACTTGGCCCATGCTCGAATGAATAGACCACAACTAGTGGATTTGTTGTGGGAAGCATTAGACCAAGCTAGTGTGCTATGTGGGCTTTGGCAATATCACACTGCATCATCAACGTATAGAAATCATGGGAAGATCTTGGATGATGTGGTGACAACTAGGAGTTAAAGTTGTAGTGGGACTCAACATCTGAAGATAGTAGAGATTTTCAAGGATAAGGATGCTAGTTTCCTATTTGAATGTAAACTTTATCTTTCTATTATCTTATAGATTCTATCTTATCAGTTAGAATCCTATTTGAATGAGGATGTCATCCAATTGGTCCATGTGATGTAATCTGATAGAGATAGACGTGATCTTAACATGATCTTAGGTAGTTCAGTTTAAGTGGGATTCTAAATTTAACTTGGCTTCCAAGTTAAAGTGCCTATATATAGCACATTCGAACTTTGCTCTCCTCATTCAGTCAAAAAAAGATCTTGTATCTATTATTTTGAGGGAAAGCATATAAAGGTTGGGTTTACCGTATCTCTCTTGTTTTCTTATTGCATTTATTTGCTTATTGCTTTCGTAGCATTGTTTCTTCGAGTGTGCAAGGTAAACACTGCGAGGGTCGTTGAAGCCTGAAGTCTTGCTTAAACCCGAGAGTGCGAAAAATCGCCCCAAAACTTGCCAGAAATTGCCATTTTTATGAGAATGACGGAGACCGTTAGGTGTGTGTGCTCGAAGGTGCGTAGTATTGCCCTGAGGGGCGGAACGTTTGGCGCGTGTGAGACATATGCCAACCACTTGTCGACACATGGTGGATATTGTTGCGCCACATGTTAGAGCGTGCAACGCACACACTATCGGATAAGCCCAGGTGGTCGCTCATCTGCATGTGTTATGCACGCTCGTTTGCACTATTGAGACGTTTCACTGCACTATCGACACATGGTGGATATTGTTGCGCCACATGTCGGAGCGTGCAACGCACACACCATCAGATAAGTCGGGGTGGTCGCTTGTCTGCATGTGCTATGCACACTCGTTTTCACTGCTGAGACGTGTCACTGCACACGCCGCACTCTCCACTCGCAACTGACGTTAGTGCTATAGTGCACTGACATAAGTCATATGAAATTTAAATTAAAAATCACAAAATTTCAGATTTCCATAAGGGTGCCCCGAGGTGTTTTGGGTCAGTTTTCAGGTCTGAGAAATTTATAAAGTGAGTTTTTCCATTTTTATGAATTTATTACATTAGTAATAAATTAAAGTTTAACTTTAGAAAGGAATTAAGGTGTTCTAAATCCGATTTTAAGTAAATTTTCATGCTTTGGACATCACATGAGGGAGATTAAGCTTTCGTGTCTCGGGTCTCATGTTCAGTATCTAAGGTCGCGTGATAGTCACTCGGAAAAGGAATTAAGACATTCTGAAGCCATTTTTAAGTGAATTTTCGTGCAATGAACTTGCCATAAGAGAGATACATGAGGCTCTCGTGTCTTAGGTGTTTGGTAGGAGTGTTCATGGTAGGGTAATCTGACCCGTTCATAAATAACCTGAACCTGAACTTGAATGTCAGGTTCGGCAATTTCACGAACCTGAACCTGAACCTGAACCTAA
>JANIPN010000217.1:41838573-41869245 GCA_027478595.1 Erythroxylum anguifugum | reverse complement strand
CACGCGCCGTCTGTAATAAATGCCCTACACGCTCGTTGATGATGCTTTCTCGGTACGCGTAGTGCGCCCTGTTGAACTATAAGTGCCGACACCGACCGATTAGAGCCTTCAGCTACTTGGTTGGGTCCAATACGAGCCGTCCTACTGACGAGTTATGTTTCCTCAGCCGACAGATCGTTCCAAGTACGACCGATCCTTAGTCGACCGATCGTCCCAAGAATGAGCGGTCTTGCGCACGGGTTGCGAGACTTCTCCTTACTCCTTCGACCCTTCTCTTCGCTCAGACTCGAGGAGTAGGGGGGCTTATGGTAGGGTCGGTCGTGATGGGTTGGGGCTCAGATATACACAACGACCCATGGGCCGATCGATCCACTCGTCAAAGACGCCAGAACCAAGCCCATCGGCAGATCTCCGAAGCCCATGAAGCCCATCGATAGTAGACAACTTTCCATGCAGAGATAGGAGGCTACGTAAAGACCTAACCCTAGCATCCATCCCATATATGATGTATGATCTCTTCGTGGTTGAGGTACGCAATCATAAACCTAGCTCTCTAGCTTTTACAACAATCTCTCCTTCACCAAAAACCTAACTTGAGCGTCGGAGGGACTCATCGGGACATAACCTCCGATGTGCCTTCCATTGTTTTGCAGGTGCCTTCACGTCAAGCTCACCATCGCGAACAGCCGATTCATGGAGCCAAACGGCAACCCACAGTTCAGCCAAAATCTGGCAGAACCAGACGTCATTTTTGATTTTACTAAAATCCTAAAGAAGAAGCAAACGGTGGTGTTTAAATTTTAATTTTATCGACGGAATCCTGATTTGTTTACGTTTTACTAAAAACGTTGTAGTCGAAGGAAACGACGACGTTTAACTTTCAACTTTACCGACGGAATACATTTTTGTCGGTAAATGACGACGCTTATTTTGCCGCCTATCGTTCGCGCCTCTTTTACTATCAATAATTTCTATTCCGTCGCTATATTCCATCGCAAAAATCAGCAGGATAGTTTTCCATCCAGCTCTACTAACGAATATTTTGTCCGTTGTAAATTACCATATATTACGACAATTTTACGAACGAATTGTAATTTTCTCTCGCTAATTTTCAACGGTATTATTTCCATCGATAATTTTTCGTTGGTAATCAATAATTTTTTTGTAGTGATTTAATACTTTAAAGCACTACAGTTGCTTTTGTTTTATCTTGTACGTAAAAGATCACTTTTGCCGCGCTCAAGATAATTGAAATGGCGAATCTAAGTCCCTTTAAAAAGTCTTTGAATCTATGAAATCGAAGTTTTAACTTGAGATAAGAGAGAATGTAACTTACCTCAGTTTGATGGTAGGATAACAGTAAAAAGATGTTGGAATTTACAAGTGTTACTTAGATAGAGTTTATTATTTACTTCTGAAGCGCTTATTCATTAATTAATTAATTTAAAATAAATAATTTGTATAAGTTACATATTTCAAACAAATTATATTAATAAATTATTAAAATAGAATAAAAGATTTAAACTAACCAAGAACAAACAACATTTTTTTTGAATTTTGAATGACTTTTTATGATTGAATTGGATTTTATAAAATTATGCTAAAGGAGCTATGTATCGTTGGATTAAGCTCTTACATATGTACTTAGTTAGATTTAAAACGATTCAATTCCAAATCTGAAGCATGAATTTAGAATTCATAAGCCAAGTTGAGAAAATAAGAATTGTTATCCAGTTATTCTAATCTCATAGAGAGTCATTAGGTCTGATAATATCCACTTAATTATAGTCACCTTTTTCACTTTTAGTTCCCATCAGAAGTTATGGATATGCTTATGTATGAAACAAAAGGAACAAGAAGCATCTGCAGGGGAGATAAATGTGACATATACAAGGACTTCGCAGTGAAAAGGCGTTATGCTGTTTCAAAGAGGTCAATTATAGCATCTGTACGCTTCCTTTGACATAAATGTAGCACCGGAGAATTTTGGTCACTCAACGAACACCTGATTCCCTAATCTGCGCTTTTCGTAGCATTATATTCACAAAAGCTTCAAGTATCAGGCAGCAATAACTTCGATGGTGCGACGAGGATTGATGCCATGGCTTGTTTAGGTGAAAGGCAACTTTACAATAACAAGTTATTAGGGGGTATGTTCGCGTTGTAAACCTAAGAAATACATCTAAAATCCCAGAACATAATACTCATTAGTCGGCTTTTAAAAGGCGAGGGTCTGTCCATTTAGAGACTAACAACGACGAGCACAATTAATGATGAAAGGATGATATGGTATAATCCTCCAGCGGTGGTCGGGCCTGCGACTGGGGGCCCTTAGGGTTGGGGATTCAACCTTTTGCTCCAAGGATGATATGGTATCATATCCTATAGTGGCAGGTTGCTACTCCTGAGTAACCAGGGTAATAGTAGTACTCCAATGCAAAAGGGGACCTCCAACAATATTATTCAATGTTCTTATCAGTTCGAGATTGAATTCTGCCTAATCAGGACAGTGACACAACTTGCTTGTCGCTGAAATGGTGATGAGATATGATTTCAGTCTTTCATTTTTCTCTTTCCCTTGTTTCACTAGTGCGCAGATACTTTGCTTTCTCCAAATAAAATTTCCTGTCAACTTATAGTTTTCCTCATGGATCTCCATGTTTTCATTTTTTCAAAAGGTAATTTACTAATACTTCAGCTTCTAAACACTGATCACATACATGTGGGTGTATACAGAGAGTTTCAATTTTTAGGCAAAGAAAAACTGATGCATCAGTTTGTAGTGTTACTATCGTACAATATATCAGATCATTAACAAGTTTCTGACATAAATATGGAATGTAAATAAAGTCAATAAGTACATATATGAAGATAGAAAAGTTGGGTCCTGGAGTGCAACGCTCAGGGAGCGGAGCTGATCTGGTGTTCTTATTCACAGCCGACAACAAAATCTGGGAAATTTTGGCGTCTTGTTGGAGAGCACAAAATGTTATTTGATCAGCCAACCACTGCTATTTTGTATGCAACCATATATAGGGCCCATTAACAAAAGCTTTTCAGTCACTGGTAGACCAAATTTGAAGTACTTTGCGTTTTCTAACCCCTTATCCTCCTTCTCGAGAGGACTAAGATAATTAACAAAATAAATCCAAGATTTGCATGTTAACTTGCTATATCCTGACATGCATAACTTAACAACCTTAGTAAGAGTTTTGTTTGATTGTTTCTGTTTAAGACGTGTAGTAACAGAAAAAATCAAGGCAGGTGGCAGACGTAAGTGGCTTCCCAAAATGGGTGCTGTAACTATTTTGATCGACAAGACACCAATTCGATAACCTAAAGGAAGTGCGAGCAATAGGAGGGATCAAGTAAAAGACACCAAGTAATATTCGATCTAGGAAGCCTCCTGACGAAATACCCCACTAACGAAAAGCTTAAATAATAGAAGGTGGTATTACATATATATAGCTGAAGAAGACTTGAGGGAAACCCACTCAAAAAGTTAGCAAACCTCCCCACATATATAATTATGGAAGCATCTCACCACTTGTATCTTTCTATCTTGCTATATTTGGTACAAGTATGTCCAACTGTGCCTGCTATTTGCCCCACCAAGGCTTACACACTTTATAATGGTTACAATCACTAAAGTCAAGCAACTATTTCTAAGCAAAGGTCCAACATATATATATATATGTATACGTATATATATATTCTTTTTTTGTTTTTGGTGGTGGGTATGTCTATTTCTTAGTAGGAGATGCGTGTTAGTACGAAGATGCCGAAGCAAAGGGAAGTAATATCCCTGAACTGTGGAAAAGGCTTTACTTTTCCACGTAATGAGGCAATATGAAGACGTTGAAGAAAAAATAAATCTGTGAACAGGGAAGAATTTATGGGTGGGTTTCCAGAGTGATTTTGCTGGTATTGTCTTGGATTTCTAAGCATATGAATTCCATGCGTTGTGGCACTAGTGGAGAACCAAATTCCTTTCACTCCATTAGTTTCTCAATTTTTGTTATGTTCACACTTCTCTTTCTCTTGCTATAAAAAGGTCAATGTCTCGCTTTTGATACTGTTTGCAAGGCACCCACTAGCTCCTGGAAAGTTGGTTGCTTTCACTTGCTATAACGTTTCAGTGATGAAAGTATTACAAAGGAAGAAAAAAGATTAAAAGAAAAGGATCATATTTAAGACCATAGAAGGAAAAATGTTAGCAAGTTGCGTTCTTAAAGAAGAATTAAGCACGATTAGGGCAGTTCATGCAAACGTCATTATACATTAACCATACGTTCGTGCTTCAATGTTAACTAAAATGCCACAAAATTCTTAGACACGAGAAGTGGCAAAGAAATTATCTAAAAATTGGGAAGCGGGATGATTAAGACACAATGAACATAAAATGGACAAATAGTTTGAACGTGGAGAAGGATGATTAAGACACAGTGAACATGTAATGGACAAATAGTTTGAATGTGGACATGATAGGAGAAAATTGAAAGTTGGGAGCTTACAAGAGAACTGCTCGAGGGAGTTATATCCGACAAAAGTATATAAACACCAACAGCCTACACAATCAAAGAACACGCACAAACAGGCAATCATATAACAAAAACAACAAAAAACCTATCATCATTTCAAAATCTCTTTGTATTTGGTACATTTCTTTGCCTAAATTAAATATTCTTTTATTCAAATATTATTCCAACAGTCTTTAGCATTTTGGTAGGTTAGAATTATTTTCTCTAACTTTTCAAAGTCCATCTATATCATCAATAAGAAGTCATTACAAATTCTAGGATAATTTCTCCTTAGCATGATCAAATTCTAAGGTTGATCATATAAGCAACCAATAATTTAGCATGCCTGGTGGGACCACTATAAATCACTATGCCCCTAGACCTAGATAAAAAGGTCCCTATTTCAGTAGGGAATGAAGGATTTATATCCCAATTGATTGAAAATATTGAGAAGGTAGCATTGCCTTCAGCTAAGTCGCTAGCTGACGATAATTCGAAATCACCTCAACTTTCAACATAAAGTAACATTATTCATACACATGAGATTCTAGAATTGAATTCCAAACTAGTCTCTACGAGTAAAGCAATCAAATACTAATATAGAAGGTGGATAAACTTTTTGTTGCTCTGGTATAATTTGTTGTGCATAATTCTCCCCCTTCGAAAGATAGATCTCTAAAAGGTTAAGGGGCATCCTACACTAAACACAATGGAAGTTGGTGAGGTTAGTCACTCTCTAGCTTCTTCCTCTATGGAAGAAAGATATGTTCCTCCTCATAAAAGAGAGGACATTCCTGTTATATATATGTGCATTATTCCTTAAAATGTTTGACAGGTTGTCAGGCCTCAAGCTCCTGGCAAACATGGATTTGGTTTTCAAGCTAAAGCTAATGGAATAAATTACAGCATAGGGGAAAACCTTTTGGTTATAAACCATAATCATGTTATTTTTTGTCCACAAATGAGACTTCAAGTTGATATGAAAGATGTTAGAGAAACTGTTCAAGAATTGTATGGCCCTGGCTTATGGTAGCTTGGCCACCCAAAATTTCACAAACCTTATCTTGAGCATATTATCCACAAAAATTCTTACTCTCATGACTATATAATTCTTGAATTTAATTTATTTTTTGGCTAAGATGGTGAATCAACCATTGAGCATATCGCTAGATTCGCTATTTAATATGGTGACTTGGCTAATTATAAAAATTTCAATAATTTCAAGCTTAAACTATTCCCAAATTCATTAATAAGGACAACTTTCTCCTAGTATTCTTTGTTTCCCATGAATTCTATCCTTTCGTAGACTAAAATGTAAAGAATGTTTCATACTTATTTTTTTTGAACAAAACCTGAAGTCACTATAGTTGAATTATTACGAGTTACTAAGAAAAGTGAGGAGAATGTAGATATTTTCACCACTCAATTCAAGAAGATGAGAAGTCGATGTTGGATTGTACTTTTAGAGATTGACTATATGAAGCCAACTTAAAGGGGCCTCAATACTAAACTTCAAAAAAAATCCAAGGTATGAAATTTCATGACTTTTATGAATTGATATAAAAAAACATTTGAATACAAAGAACTTATTAGTGAAGAATGACACCAAAAAAAGGGTTCAATTGATACTTACTCATGGAAACAAATTCACATGATTCGGTTGTGGCTGAGGTGAATGTCCTTGAAACCTATGGTTGCCCCTTTCTAGAGCAAAATTCTCTTGAAGTCAAAAGGAAAATGCAAACACCAATTACTTATATTCAATACATTTTTCATACCTCTAAAATAGAAGAATTCTTTAATTTTTTGTTGCATGAAAAATTTATTTACCGTTAAAGAATATTCCCACAAAGGAGGAAATCAGAGAGAGGACTACTGCAAATACCATAATACATAAAGCCACCTAACGAATTCATGCTGGAGATTCAATAATGTTATTTAAGATTGAATCAACAAGGGAATTTTGTTATTTACTAAAGTTGGCCAAACCATTTTGAAAAATGAAGATCCATTCTTTTCAGTTGTAACTGTTAATGTAACTAAATTCTATCTGTAAGGTCCCAAATTGTACCTTAGTTGGAATGTTACATGTTCATGAAAGTACATATATGATAGGTGTTAAAAATTGTGATATGGTTGAGAATTGCATATGACTTGAATTTTTGTTTAATGGATCCTACTTAGTGATTTGGAATTAATTAAAACCCTAAGAAAATTGAGATATTAAAATGTACATTTGAATTAGGAAAATTATCAAGTGGCAAGATAAGTTGGTACATGAAAATTGAAATGACTAAGCCTATGAGTAGTGACATTTGGCATAGTTGATGCATTGACAAATGACATAGTTAGTAAATTGAAAAGTGGCAGCAATAAGTCAGAGACAAATGGTTTAATATGTTGGTGACATTTGGCAGTTCTAATGTGGGACAAATGAAGAACATGTATAGTAACATATGTTGTTACAACTTGATGATACCTAGTAATGGATGAGGCAAGTTTCTGCTGGAGTAACTATTTTGCTCATTCTTCACTATTTTGCACTCTCTCACCATCGAAACTCTCTCATTTCCTCTCAAATTCTGGAGTTTTTGGGATCATTTTGTCCTGGAATCATTGTAAGTTACTGCATCAAGAAAGCTACTTTATACTACCTTTTATGTTGTTATCATCTTAGTGTTAAGATCATCTTACATCTACCTAGATTTTAGAAGTGTTTTGGTTGCATAAAGGGCTGGTTTGGTTGGTTCTTTGAAGAAGGAACTTGAAGGTAATTAGGTAAGGGAATTCTAAACTTGATAGCATGTATTAATACAAGTTTTATGATAATTGAATTGGCATGAAATATGTGTTATGATGATGATAAATGAATGATAGAAAATGATCCTTGTATGATAGCTTCTGGTTTAGTTTTGATGTGTGGAAGATATTTATTTGTAAGTTAATTAATGAATGATTTTTGAATTGGTTTAGTCATGAATTTGATGAGGTATTGAAGCATGAATAAGGTAGAATTGAAGTGAAATTGATGGTCTTTGGTGAAGGTGTGTCAAATGGAAGTGAAGAAGTCAAGTTTTGGAAATGAAATGAAGGCAATTTTATGGACTAACGAAAGAAGATCCTAACGCACATATAGTGAACTTCCTTGAAATCTGTGATACCTTTCGGTACCATTAGATGTCGGAAGATGCAGACAGAATTTGGCTTTTACCTTTTACCCTTAAAGATAGAGCAAAGGCTTAGTATCATTCCCTCAACCTAGCCAATGTCAAAACTACGAAGACACAACCAATGTCAGCTAGTTCATGCCTTTTTAGATAAGTATTTTTCCTTGACCAAGACTGCAAAGATCATTAAGGAGATTACCAACTTCCAGCAAAGTGACAAGAAATTGATCTATGAAGCGTGTGAAAGATACAAGGATTTGCAACAGAAATGCCCACACCATAACTTACCTAAGCAATTCTTGTTGCAAACATTCTATAACAGTCACCCCATATATGATAGGCACGATTGACGTAGCTTCAGGAGGATCACTGATGAGAAAGACAGTAGATGAAGCAGAAGAGCTGATAGAGGAGATGGCGAGTAATGACTGCCTATGGATGAATGAGCGAAGTAGACAGACTATTACTTTCTGAGAATAAAAAGGTGTTCATCATATGATAAAAATGCAAGCAAAAATTGATAACTTAACTCTATAGGTAAATAACATGAAGTCGTCATCCTCAGCTTCTGTAAAAGTGTGAACTCTGTAAACAAATGGACCATGATATGGTGGACTGTTTCTTGATGAAGGAAAGCAGTGCAGACCAAGTGAATTATATGAGAGCTCAATATGGACGAGGAGTGGGAAACAATCCCTACTCCAATACTTACAAACCTGGGTGGAAGAATCATCCTAACTTCTCATGGACAAACAATGCTGAAAGAAAGTTTAGACCTCAAGGACAATCAGGCTTCCAACAAGGCAAATAGACCTTAATGAAATCCAAGTTTGATAAGATTTTAGATAAAATTGGAGGCATGGAGGATGCACATGGGAGGCTTGAAAGCAAATTTGAGCAAGTCACTAAGAACTATGCCTCTTTAATACACAATCTGGATGTCTAAGTAGGTCAACTAGCAGAGGCAATTTCTATTTAGAATGTAGGAACCCTTCCAAGTAATACCGAGTCTAAATAAAAAAGGAATAGATCATGGTAATTACTTAGACCTAGGAAAAGAAACTCGAACATGAAAATTAAGAAGGAGACAAGGGAGAAGGACAAACAATCATAGAATTCCTTCCATATTAGCTTGTAATCAAGCCAATTAAGGAACCTTGACCTGAATTTCCGTACCCTATTCTAGCTCAGCAGAAGTCAATTGCAAGTAGGGCGACGAGGAATTCTAAGAAGGTTGAATTAAACAAGGTTGAAGACATAACGGAACATCTGCAAACAAAGCTCATATTAAAGGAATCAAACAAGAAAAAGGTTAAGGAGCCCATAGTGGAAGAAAACCCTGACATAGCATAAAAGAAAGAAGAGCCAGGGGATTTTTACATTCCTTGCATTATTAATGAAGTCGAAATAGACAGGGCATTTAAAGATTTGGGAGCAAGTATCAATATGATGCCTTTTACCTTTAGTCAAAAATTAGGGTTAGGAGAGTTAGAACCCATAAAGGTGTTAGTAAGACAGCGGACAAAATAGTTCATTAGCCGAAGGGGATTATTAAGGATGTGCAAGTACAAATTCATTTATCTTTCCCATAGACTTCTATATATTGGATATTGGAGAAGATGTGGAAACCCCTATGGTCCTTGGATAACCATTCTTGGCTACTACCCGCTCTATAATTGATGTTGATGGGAGTAAACTAACTCTGAGGACTGACAAGCATTAAATAACCTTCAAAGTGTCGAATAAAGACAACAGTTCTCCCTTACCTCCAACTAATATCAAGGAAATTGAACCTCGAGGACAATGGAAAGATATTGAGGATCTTGAAAATGCATCTAGAAAGAAACGATCGCGAAGAAGAAGGCAAAGAAAGGAGAATCATAGGGAGAGTGGAATCCAGGGTATAGTAGCTTATATACAAATTGTAAGATAGATGATTGTGCTACCATTGCACGATTCATTTGAACCACCTTGAGCATAAGAAGAGCATCGAGCTACCGATGTTAAAAAAACGTTGCATGGGAGGTAACCCATGGACTGTCAAATTGATGTCATTTCCTTTTATTTTTAGAAAGTTGAATTCCGTAGTTAGGTTATTTCGTTTCCAAAGAAAATCGAGAAGGGATAGGATTTTGACATAAATTTGATGATCAAGGAAGTAAGCAAAGAGAAGAAAAATGATCACCAAAAGTTAAGAAGTGATTTTGGAAAAGTGAAGAAGGACAAAAGAAAAGAAAAGAATTAAAAATTAGTGAAAAAAATTGCAGGCCACGATTACGGCCTACAGCAGGGAAAAAAGGGGACACGTGAATTTCAGATTCAATTTTTAACATTTTACCCTCTATCCACCTATATATTCATTTGTAACTTCATTTTTTCACTCACTTTCATTTTTACTTTATCTCTCTAAGTTTAGAATCTCAAAACACTCTCACTTATCCCTACCCAGAATTTCAAACCTCTAGTCTCTTCCAACTTCTACCTACTCATAAGCTAGTATGCTGCGCATTAAGCAATCAACAAAGTGGGATCAATCATCAGGATGAAATCAAGTCTCGGGACGAGGGAGAAGGAATAGGGCAGTAGACTTTGGAGCACCATCCTCGATCTACACAGAGGAAGAAGATATTCATTTCTAATCCATCAATGCTAAACAAATTGTAGTCCCAAAATACTTTGATTTTGATATGCTTGATAGGCTATAACTGCGCGATAGGGTAGAAAACTTAGCAGAAAGAATTCAGTGGGCGAAGTACATACAGTTCCAGTTTCCTATCTACTAGGAGCTCACTTTAGAATTCCTTACTTCCCTTTCCTATGAGCCTAGGAACCCTAAAGAAATGTGGTTTAGGTTGCCAGGATAAGCATATAAACTGAACATCGAAATCATGTGCGGTATGTGTGGGTTCCCCGAATCTTCCATTATTGATCAGCACGATGATTTTCGTGCTTCTCACTATTGGAATGAGCTCACTAGGTTAGAGCAATTTGATGCCAAAAATATCCACAACAACATCATAAAGACCCATAAGCACTTGTTATTGCACAAATTCATGTGTCAACTGGTTTTTGATAAATCAGAAACCAACAAGTGTTCAATAAAGGAACTCTTCATGTTGTGGTGCAAGGATTACAACATTCCAATGTGCACCTCCACACATGTGCTGAACGTTATTGTTGCAACTCTGTGTAAGAGGAGAAACAATTTAGGTATGGAGTACTTAGTTTCTTTCATTGCCGAGTATTATGGCATGGATTGTAGTGGTTTAACTGTCCATCTCTCAGACTTCCTAAATCATCATCATCTATGGCATCCTGAAATCCTTAAGTCCCATAATATGGGACTCCGGGATATCAGCCAAAAGACGCATGTGAAGATCAGGGCCAATCAGGCAAGTTTGAGTTCAGCACCTCCTCAGCAGGCAAAAGAGGATTCGACTAATGAGAGTTCAAGGAGGAAGAAGAAACAAAGGAACCGTGCTAGAAGAAAGTGATTGATACAATCTTGGTGAACACTAAGGTAATCATAAATACACTTGCGGAGAACTCTAGAAGAATGAAGGACATAGCTCGAATTCAACGACGTCAGAGCTAGGACATATGCCATATCCATCGTTATTTGGAGGCTCAAGGCATCCAACTGCCACCTCCAATACCTTCCCCACCTTTATCACCATGAGGCCTTGTTCTAACCCTTTTCTTTTTACCTTTAGTCTTTTCTTACTTTTTGTTTACTTTAATTTTATATCTTTTCTTTCCATATATTTTTGTTTGTCCCTTTCTCACATTGAGAACAATGTGTTGCTCAAGTGTAGGGAGGGTTATGTGTTTTGATTTGAATGTGAGTTTTGCATATTATATGATGGTTGTTAGATTGCATTTTGTGAATCGTATAAATGTGTCAATGGCTTAGATGGATTGGAATTGATTTAATTTTGAACATAGTCTATTAGGTTGTAAAGAATCATTAGCTTGTAAAATTAGTGAATTGGTTCTTTTAGTTAAATATGCAACTTAATTAGGATTTAGTGTCAAATTATAGCCCTCTAAATTGTCACATTCATTCATAATTTGAGGTCTTTTGACTTAAGTAGCTTTGCTAGTATTTTTTCATAGAAACGAGTAGCTAAAGCAACATGGTAGGCAATAAAAAAAAGTTTGTTAATTTTAAATAAATTAATATTCTGCTAACCTTTAGGTTATAAATAGAGCTAGTAACCAGTTGAGAATGTGATGTAGTTGAGTAACCGAATCAACACATATCACAGAAGTGTGCCTCTGCATCAAAAGGCTACAATGACGTTTCAACCAAGTAGCTTAATAAAAAATTGACTTAGTCGAGTAACCGAATAGATATTCATCACCAATGTTTGCCTCCGAGTTAAAGACTAGGTCTTTGTTTAAAAAATAAAAGTGTTTTCTAATAAAAACCTACCGAACTTGTAATAGCTTGACTTTTCACGAAAACATACTTAGGAGTCGTTACAAAGTTTGAATGACCAAAGAATTATTAATGTCTGTATGCAATTGAAAAGGGAATGAATTAACATTTGGATCTGGATTAATATTTATATTTAGTTCAAATCCCCTAGTCACGGATTTTGTTTGTTAATGATTTGATATTACTTGAATGATTGTGTTTTAAATTAAATTTATTTCATAAAGTTGAAGCCATTATCTCATTACTGCATTGTGTGTTGTGTGTTTGTTGTTTTGTCTGCTTGAGGACAAGCAAATGTTTAAGTTTGGGGATGTTGATAAGTGTGAATTACTACGTATTTTAGGGCTCAGTTTGATATGTATTTAATGGTTAATTCAATCGTTTAGTACGCGTTTAGGTTAGAATTGTGTTAGTTTGTTAATTATTCATGTCTTATGGGTTAGTACAAGTCTTTGAGCTTAATTATTATGTTTTTGATGTACCTTGGTATGTTTGTTAGTGTTTCAGGGTCAACATTGAAGAACGGAGAAGTTTTGGAGACAATAGGATTGAAACAACGGTCGTTGTGCCACGATCGTGATAGGAGCCCAGGACATAGCCCACAATCGTGACTTGCTTACCATGATTGTGACAGAAGGCTCGGATGTGGCCCACGACCTGTGTCGAGCAGACATGCAGACACTCAAAAAGTCAAGTTTTGAGGAATTTTTCGAACCTTTTGGACCCTAGAAAACTAGGGTTGCTCAGAACATAAAAAGTATTTAAAGAATAAGACAAAGAAGAGAAGAGAGCTTTTGCATCAGCCACTTTTCAGAGAAACCCTAGAGAGAAATGTTGAGAGATAGAGAAAGAGAAGAAGGAAGAGAGAAGTGGAGAAGAAGTTGACTCGACGTACTTCCCGGATCAGGATTTTCCCAACATTGTTGCCTCCCATCATCCATTTAAATTCTTATTTCCTGTTATTTTCAATTTTATTATTGTATAGAATTGGAATAATAGTTGATGATAGGATTTTTGGATGTTGATGTTGTTTCTAAACTCACGTTCGAGGTTTTATCTTTGATTTAATAAAATTTGATTGTTTATGTTTTACTGGATTTATTATGATTTAATTTATGCAATTGCATAATTCAGTAATAAACTAAGAGTGTGAATCGAGTGAAAAATAATTAAATTGGGCTAATGAGAGTTAAGTGATTTAATAGAACAAGAATTAAATTAAATCGGTAAAATTGGACGAAGAGAGATATTGCAATAGTTTTCGATAGTTTATTAGACAACTTTAGATCTAATTAGGGTTTTAGATAGGTTGTTAATTGAGAAATTGCAATTTCCATAATCTGATTAGGGTTTATATTTTAGGGTTAATGGTTATAGCTTGAGAGAGAGTAATCAACCCTAGGATCGTCTAGAACCAATAATCCAGTAATTTATAATTGATTAGGTTAGCGTTAAAGATAGGTAAAATTCCCTTTCTCTCAATTGGTAGTTACCTAGGTTGATTCTTGAGTGTGTGTTGCAACTGCTAATTTGTTAATATTTTTGTGATTGATTCTTGAATCAATTTGCTTGATTGAATTGCATTCTTGTTTTAGTTTCCTCCCTAGTTATTGCTCTTATGGTGTTCAACAAGATGTCAGGATTATACATTAACAAAAGCAAGAGTGCCTTATATGTCTTAACAAGTTGCTACAGTTTAAGTCCTTCGTATCAACAATTAATGGTTTCATACTTGAACAACAACTAGTACAATACCTTGGAGTTCCAATCTAAACAGTTAGGTCATACCAAATAGACTTCAAGCCAAGGTTGTGAATATCGTATTGACCCTGGTACCAGATTGGGTTTTGGTAGGGTACTATACTGGTATCGATACCGGTACTGGTCAATATTAGGTACTATTTTGGATATTTTTAAATTTATGAAATAGTCCCTAATTTTTTTTAAAATTGCAAAATAGTCCATTTTCATATTATACTTTATACTTTATAAGTTTACATTAACCATGTCTCCAAAAATCATAATAATAAATAATAACCATAATTAATATGAAATAACAATAATTTTCAAATATTTATCATATAAATAATAACCACAATTAATATAGAAAAAAGGCAATCATCATTATACAAATATAAAATTAGGAACAATACAAAGTATTTAAAATATTACAATTTCATCGTATAATAAATAATAATTACATAAAAACGTGAAATAAAAAGAATAATAAATATTATTAACTTTGAAACTATTATAATTTATGACAAGAGTTTATGATGAGGAAACAATCAAGTATAAGTGAAACCTAAAACAAAAACATTTACAATTACATTGCATATATAGAATTTAACATATACATAAAACATTAGTAAAATTAAAAGAAGAGGAAAAATAAAAACTTGAAACTTCATTCAATCATCTATGGGAGGATATCCACCATAGCTGCATTGACTCTAATTATCATTTGGTACAAATTCCTCATCACTGAGAGGAGTCTCATCATCTTCATAATTCAAATTCAATGCACCAAATGACATGTCAATGCTTTCTCATCCAAGATCTTCTTCCAAGTCATTCGCATATACATAATCTAGCTCCTTAGAAATCCAATCCGTTAAAAGATTGATATTATCAATGCAAATTGGACATATCGAACTACTTGTACTATTAAGAGTCCTAGTAAATAATAAAATATAATTATTAGAAATTTATAAAAAACTATATCGAAATTAATAATAATAATAACATACCTTTCTCGAAGCTTTAAATTGTAACGAATGAGGACCAAGTCATTCGATCTCTTATGCTCCAATCTATTCTTTTTCTTGAAATGGATGAATTCAAATGTGCTCTAGTTTTATTCATAGCTTATTGCACTCACACATTGACTTAAAATTTGAATTGCAAACCTTTTCAATTCTGGAGCACTACTTCCCAATTGTTCCCACCAAGAAACTATAAGTCGTAAGATAACAAAAGTAGTGTTATAAACAAAATAAAGAGATAATTAATTTTCAACAAGTAAGACAAAGGAAATAGCTAATACCTGGAGAAAGTTTTGCTCTTTGTTAAATAGCAATTGACATTCCAAAATTCCCAGAATACTTCTTATAAAGCTCCATTTTTGAGATTAAGAGATCTTGCATCATGTCATGGGAAACAATTGTTATAATAGTGAATAACATTCCGCTCTTAAATTTAGCTTTCTTTATAAAATCTGGTCTAAAATAGATACTAGGATTCAAAAATGCCCCAAGTAGAAACAACAGAGAAGAAATTTGCCTTTTCCATCTTTCATTGATGAATGCAAGATACGGTGTGTATAAAGAAGGCTTATTTTTCATATTGGTCTTGATTGCTTCCTTTGCCCTCCCTATGGCATCAAAAAATAACCCATTGTTGCATTTTCTTCTCTATCAGCTAAGCGAAGCATCCTCACCAAAGACTCATAAACTCGATAACTGTAACATCCTGTTACCCATGTTAAGGCTAGAATAATGTATATGAGAAATTACTGAGAAACTAGAAAGTGCATTTCATGCTTATCGGCACACATATACACGTGAATATTGATTTTTGCACATTAAAATGACTGTACATGCATTCATTGACATTTTTCGGGTATAATTGATTTATAAATGTGAATTGTGTATTTTATTTGTCTTGAAATTAAACTGGAGTGTAGTCAAATCAATTTATCAATTTTCGGTGATATTTAAGATATTTTAGCAATTTGGGGTATTTTGGATTAGGAAAATGTAGAAAATAAGAGACCTATAGATGTGTGACACGTGGCAACATATATATATGACACATGACTTGCATGCATTGGTGACATATGGCCATGTATCTTGAATACACGTAGTCATGTTTTTGGTATGGAAGAAATATTCTACAGCTCATTTGTTCTTCACCACCGAAAACACCATCACCAAACTCTCTTCTTGTTTATTATTCATCCATCACCGAGATAGCTAGTTGTTTATGTTTGAGTATAGGCTTTTGATTCTTACTTCAAAGCAATCACTTCAGTCCATATCAATTGTTGGGATTTAGCTGAACCAAGTAAGTTATGTTTTGAGCTTTATAGTATCGTGAATGGTTTTTTGATGATGTTTGAGTTTTTGTAAACGAATACATGCTTGAGTGGTGTGGGAAGAAATAATCTTGGTGATAATTAGTGAAATGGAAAGTTTGAGTAGAAAATGAAAAAGATACAAAAAATGAAAAAATGTAGAAAGTATGAAATATGTGTGAGTGATGATCGATTTTTGAAGTTTAATGTTTAATCTTGGATTTTGAATTGTTTGTGTTGAGTTGATCTGAAATGGCAGTAGAAAAGATGATTTATGCATAAGATGTGTAAGTTGTAAAAGGTAGGAGTGAAAAATCTGGAAAAAAAATAAAGGCGAGAAGAAAACCTACGTTTTGTGAATCTGGAGAAGAAAAGAGGGATTGTATGATTGTGACATTGAAGGCATAGTTAATAGTCGAACATGCTTTATTCTTTTTGCTATAACTTCTTCCAACCTCCAAATGACATGGGATTTGAACCAACAAACTCATAACACATTGTTCTTTATCTCAAACAAAATTTATATCCATCTAAATTAATTTGGAAGAGATTGATTGATGAGTTTAGGATGAAAATGTTGAGGTGTGCTGGAATTTGATAGCTGGGATGTTTTTACTAAACATGCTTCAATATTTTGGCTATATTTTGATCTGTAGATTTCCAAATGAGATGATTCTTGATTTAAATTGAACTAGAGACATTTAGATACAATTTTTAAGGGAAATTGAATTTCAATTATATCCTTAAGGGTCTTGAAATGTAGCTTGAAATTGAATCTTGGCTTAGGCTGTAGCACTACCCGTGACCAAAATTATGTCATGTTGTTATCGAATAAACTGTATTGATGTAGGTTAAATCAGACAAAGCTGTCTTCACAAAAGTTGTAGATTATTCTATTAGATTTCAATTGTTATAAAGTTTGTAATTTTTAGATATTGGAATTGAGAGATATGAGTTGTACAACTTTGAGTGCATGATCATGCATTAGCCAAAATTTCAAATGTACTCAGTCTGTAGTATTTTGAGCATAACTCATAGAATAATGAACCAAATTGTATGATCTTGGTGTCATTAGAAACTTAAGACATAGGAGAACAATTTTCCAGTAAGAATTGTTACCAAATTACTCCATTTTCCTTATCAGAATGATCATGCAAAGTGGACTTGAAAGTTTGCTTTTAGAAAAAAATATGGAATGATCAATTGGGTTATTTCAGGATCGAGAGAATACATTAGCAACAGAGAGACTCTATAAGAAGACTACTTTTTGTACTTTTGAATAGAAGAAATGACTCAAAAGTTGGTTAGCTGAGTCTAAAGGATTTAGTTAGAAATTTTGTAAAATTCCTCATGTATGTAGCATGTTATGTACTTCAATTTGACATTATACATATTTCGAAAATATTGTAAAGATACAATGTATATTTGATTTTATGAAATGAAATGAGGAATTTGGTTTTTAAAATTTGGTGATATTTATGTATTTATGATGATGCCATGATTAAGTTAGTGATGTGATTGTACTGGAATGTCCACAGGGTATTTCGATATGTACTCTATAGTAGTGGGATGTTACATTTTTGGTATCAGAGCATGGTTTGGCATCCTTAGGGACATATAGGAATATTAGGCATGAAATATCGGGAGAAATGAGGATAATAATTGGAGTTATTGTCTATTATAGGTCATCTGCTATAGGTGATCCAATGGAACAATCGGCTGACTAAGGATCAGAAAGAGCCAGTAAAGAGTCTTCTGTACCTCGACCTAAGGAAATGCCTCCTAGAATTCCCGAGAGAAGGGAAAGGAGGTACTATAAACTTGAAAACAGGGGGCTGTGGACTTCTACGGAAGTATAGACCCTACAAAGGCTGAGGCATGGCTAGAAAGAACATAGAGAGTCTTTGACCAGATGGATTATGAGTCGGATAAGAGGTTCGACTATGTTGTTTCTTTATTGCAAGGCCTAGCTTACCAATGGTGGAAGAATGTTCTAGGCAGTACCACCAGGCTTTGCAATCTGAAGTGAGAAGATTTTCTGAGGGCCTTCAAGGAAAACTATATGCAAAAAATTTACCTGATCAGAAAGATGAAGGAGTTTCTAGATCTGAAACAGGGCATAATATTAGTGGCAGAGTATGAGGTTAAGTTTAATGAGCTAATGGGATCCGCTACTGCTTTGATTCCTACTGAGGAAGAAAAGTGCAGGAGATTTGAAGATAGGTTAAACATGGAAATTCAGACAAGGCTAGCAATCACTAACTTGAGTAGTTTTCTTGAGCTTAGAGTTGCCTCGATCCGAATAAAGCAATTGTTGAGAGATGATGAAGGAAAACTCATGTAAGAGTCTAGACAGAAGAGGCCTAATGCAATTTAGGCTAGTTCTAGCAAAAAGTTTAATAAGCATCAAAATAGATCCTTCCGACCACCGACTAGATCAAAACAGTTGGGATTCAGACAGAAGGGTAGTTTCATACAGTCTGGCAGTGGAAGAGGTGCAGTGTTGGGCCAGTTACCTCCTTGTAAGCATTGTGGGAAGAAGCACAGTGGTGAGAGCTGGAGATTTTTTGGAGCTTGCCTTAGATGCGGCTCTTTCGAGCATCAGATTAAGGATTGTCCTACTACTATTAGAGCCCAGTCTGGTATAAGAGGGGGATCAGTAAGTGAACTTACTGTTTAATAAAGCCAAGCTAGTGGGGCTGGATAGAGAGGCCGAGGCAGAGGTAGAGTGAGTTCTGGAAGTCCTTCTATCAGGACTGAAGTGTAATGCAATCAACTGCAATCTCGGGCCATAGTGTATGCTATGACCAGATAGGAGACTCGGGATTCTCCGGATGTCGTTGCAAGTGCGTTGCTTATTTTTGATTGTAAACCATTTGCATTGCTAGATCCTAGATCTACTCATTCTTTTATTGCACCGCATCTGGCATCTAGGTTGCATTGTGATATAGAACAGTTGAACCATGGATTAGAGGTGAGTACAGCGATAGGTAGTACCACAGTAATCGGGGAAGTCTGCAAGAGGTGCTTGATTAGAATTGACCAGGCAGAATTGGAGGCAGACTTAATCATATTACAATTAAAGGAGATAAATATCATCCTAGGCATGGATTGGTTCACTGGTCATAGGGCTATCATAAACTGCTATACTAAAGAGGTAGTATTAGAATCTCCGAATCAGCCGAGAGAAAATTTCAAAGGTATTAGTTAAGCAGTGCCAACCAGACTAATCTCATTCATGAGTGCTTTGAGGTTAATGCAAGGTGGATGTGAGCATTATCTGGCCCTCGTTATAGATACACGAGTTAAACAAAATGTACAGGACATTCCTGATGTTAGGGAATTCCTAGATGTGTTCGAGTTATCTGGTTTACCTCCAGATCGGGAAATAGAGTTTACAATCGACTTAGTTTCGGGTGTTGCTCCTATATCTATTCCTCCATATAGGATTGTGCTTAGTTACAGGAGTTGTTGAAAAAAAGGTTTTATTAGACCCAGTGCATCATCATTAGGAGTTCCAATCTTATTTATGAAGAAGAAAGATGGAATTCTGAGACTATGCTTTGATTATAGGCAACTGAATCGAGTGACAAGGAAGAACAAGTACCCATTACCTAGAATTGATGACTTTTTTAATCAGTTATAGGGAGCTCAAGTGTTCACTAAGTTGTACTTGAGATTTGGGTATTATCAGTTGAAGATAGCAGAGGCTGATGTACCGAAAAGTGCATTCAGGAGCAGGTATGGGCATTTTGAGTTCTTAGTAATGCCATTTGGGTTAAGTAATTCCCTAGCTGCATTTATGACCTTAATAATAAGGTGTTTTAACCCTACCTGGATAGGTTTGTGATTGTGTTTATTGATGAGATCCTAGTGTGTTCAAATAGCATAGAAGAACAAGCTGAGCATCTAAGAGTGATCTTACAAATTATGAGGGAGAAATAGTTGTATGCCAAATTCAGTAAATGTGAATTTTAGCTAGATCAAGTAGTATTGCTGGGTCATATAGTATCTGGATAAGGCATATAAGTGGATCCAAAGAAGATAGAAACAGTGATGAATTGGGAAGTTCCGAGGAACGTATCAGAAATCTGAAGTTTCCTAGGATTGGCTGGATATTATCGGAGGTTTGTCAAGGGGGTCTCGTTGATCTCAACCCCTCTGAGTAAACTTCTAAGGAAGAATGTAGTCTTTAGATGAAATGATGAATGTCAAAAAAGTTTTGAGAAGTTAAAGCCTCGGTTGACTACGACACCGGTGTTCACTATTCCATCGGGAAATTGAGGATATGTAGTATATAGTGATGCTTAGCATTAAGGATTGGGATGTGTACTGATGCAGTATAGCAAGGTGATAGCCTATGCATCGAGACAACTAAGGTCTCACGAGATAAATTATCCGACATATGATTTAGAGCTTGCTGCAGTTGTTTTTGCTCTAAAGATAAGGAGATATTATTTATATGGAGAGACATTCCAGATATACACTGATTATAAGAGTTTGAGGTATCTGCTAAGTTAGAAAGAATTGAAATTGAGACAGAAGAGGTGGGTAGAGATATTTAAAGCTATGATTGCATAATTAAGTATCATTCGGGAAAAGCTAATATGGTGGCTGGCGCTTTAAGTCGAAAGTCTAATAGCAGTGTAGCTCAAATTCAGTTATCGAGGTTACCGAGCTTAATTCATTTAAGAGGTTTGAATGTGGAGTTGAATCTAGAGCATAATGAAGCATTGATAGCCACACTAAAGTTGAGACCGATGTTGCATGATCGAATTAGAAAAGTTCAGAGTAAAGATCCTGAAATGGCGAAACTAATTGAGAAAGTTAAGATGAATCCGGATTCTGAATTTGAACTGAGAAATGAAACATTGTTGTTAAAACAGAGATTATGTGTGCCTAATGTGGATGATCTGAGGAAAGAAATTCTACGGGAAGCTCATATGGCCACCTATGCTATGCATCCTAGTACCACCAAGATGTATAACATGCTGAAGCAGCATTTCTGGTGGCCTAGAATGAAGAAGCAAGTAGTGTAATATGTTTCTAAATGTATAACATGCCAATGAGTTAAGGCTGAGCATTAGGCTCCAGTTGGAAAGATACATTCGTTGCCTATTCCAGAGTGGAAATGGGAACGAATCACTATGGATTTCATATGGGCTTGCCTAAGACTCTGAGGTAGAATGATGCTATATGAGTTGTGGTGGACCGATTGACTAAATTGTCCCATTTCTTATTAGTGAGAGAGAATAACTCACTAGACCAGTTAGCTTGGAGGTAAGTGAATGAGGTAGTTAGACTGCATAGGGTTCTGGTGTCCATTGTATCGGATAGGGATCCCAGATTCACTTCGAAATTTTGGACGAGTTTGCAGTCAGCTATAGGTATAAAGTTAAACTTAAGTACAATATTTCATCCTTAAACAGATGGACATAGTGAGAGGACAATCAAGATTGTTGAGGATATGCTCAGGGCATGTGTATTCAGTTTCAAGGAGCATGGGATCAGTATATAACCTTGATTGAATTTGCTTACAACAACCATTATCACAGAAGTATTGAAATGGCACCATATGAGGCATTGTATGGTAGGAAGTGTTGGTCACCTCTATATTGGGATGAAGAGGGTTTGAGAATGGTTGAAAGCTTAGAATTGATACAAGATATTGTGGATAAGGTGAAACTGATCAGAAGTCAAATTAAAGCGACTCAAGATAGAGAGAAGAGCTATGTGGATTAGCATCGAAGGGATATGGAATACAGTGTAGGAGACAGAGTGTTTCTGAGAATGTCGCCATGGCGAGGAATGCTGAGGTTTGGTAAAAAGGGTAAGCTGAGCCTTAGGTATATTGGTCCTTATGAGATCATTGAGAGAATAAGACCATTGGCATACAAGTTAGCTTTACCGAAAGAAATGTCTCAGTTACATAACGTATTTCATGTAATTATGTTAAGAAGATACAAATCTGATCCAACACATGTGATCCCGGCTCAAGAGATTGAGGTTACTAGTAATTTAAGTTATGTGGAAGAGCCGATCAAGATAGTGGGTTATAAGACAAAGCAGCTGAGAAACTGAGTAATTCCATTGGTGAATGTCCTTTGAAGAAATCACTCGATTGAGGAAGCAACTTGGAAAATGGAGGATCATATGAGGAAACAATATCCCCACCTGTTCAAACAATCAGATAAGAATTTTGAGGATAAAATTTCTTTTAAGAGGGGAGAATTGTAACATCCTGTTACCCATGTTAAGGCTAGAATAGTGTATATGAGAAATTACTAAGAAATTAGAAAGTGCATTTCATGCTTATCGACATACACATACATGTGAATATTGAGTTTTGCACATTAAAATGACTGTACATGCATTCATTGACATTTTTCGGGTATAATTGGTTTATAAATGTGAATTGTGGATTTTATTTGTCTTGAAATTAAATTGGAGTGTAGTAAAACTAATTTAGCAAATTTCCGCGATATTTTGGATATTTTGGCAATTTAGGGTATTTTGGATTACGAAAAATGTAGACAATAAGAGACCAATAGATGTGTGACATATGGCAGCATATATATATGACAAATGACTTACATGCATTGGTGACATGTAGCTATGTATCTTGAATACACGTAGTCATGTTGTTGGTATGGAAGAAATATTCAGCAGCTCATTTGTTCTTCACCACCAAAAACACCATCACCAAACTCTCTTCTTCTTTATTTGTTTATCCATCACCGAGATAGCCAGTTGTTTATGTTTGAGTATTGGCTTTTGATTCTTACTTCAAAGCATGCACTTCAGTCCATATCAACTACTGGGATTTAACTGAACCAAGTAAGTTATGTTTTGAGCTTTATAGTATCCCGAATGGCTTTTTGATGATGTTTGAGTGTTTGTAAATGGATACATGCTTGAGTGGTGTGGGAAGAAGTAATCTTGGTGATAATTAGTGAAATGGAAAGTTTGAGCAGAAAATGAAAAAGATACAAAAAATGAAAAAAATGCAGAAAGAATGAAATATGCGAGAGTGATGATCGATTTTTTAAGTTTAATGTTTAATCTTGGATTTTGAATTGTTTGTGTTAAGTTGAACTAAAATGGAAGTAGAAAAGATAATATATGCATAAGATGTGTTAGTTGTAAAAGGTACGAGTGAGAAATTTGGAAAAAAATGAAAGGAGAGAAGAAAACCTGCGTTTTGTGAATCTGGAGAAGAAAAGAGGGATTGTATGATTGTGACATTGAAGACATAGTTAATAGCTGAACATCCTTTATTCTTTTTGCTATAACTTCTTCTCCCGACCTCCAAATGACATGGGATTTGAACAAACAAAATCATAACACATTGTTCTTTATTTCCATCAAAATTTATAGCCATCTGAATTAATTTGGAAGAGATTGATTGATGAGTTTAGGATGAAAATGTTGAGGTGAGTTGGAATTTGATAATTGGAATGTTTTTACTGAACATGCTTCGATATTTTGGTTATATTTTGATATGTAGATTTCCAAATGAGATGATTCTTGATTTAAATTTAACTAGAGACATTTGGATACAAATTTTAAGAAGAAATTGAATTTTAATTCTATACTTAAGGGTCGTGAAATTTAGCTTGAAATTGAGTCTTGGCTTAGGCTATAGCACTACACGTGACAAAAATTATATCATGTTATTATCTAATAAATTGTATTGATGTAGGCCGAATTAGACACAGTTTTCTTCAAAAAATTGTAGCTTATTCTCTTAGCTTTCATTCGGTATATAGTTTGTAAGTTTTAGATATTGGAATTGAGAGATATGAGTTGTACAACTTTGAGTGCATGATCATGCACTAGCCAAAATTTTAAATGTACTCAGCCTGTAATATTTTGAGTATAAATCATAGAATAATGAACCAAATTGTATGATCTTGGTGTCAATAGAAAATTAAGACATAGGAGAAAAATTTTATAGTAGGAAGTGTTACCAAATTACTCCATTTTCCTTGTCAGAATGATCATGCAAAGTGAACTCGAAAGTATGTTTTTAGAAAACAAAATCTGCAATGATCAATTGGGTTATGAAATTAGTTTCAAATTATTTTGTTGTGGTCCAAACCCTTAGTACAAATTAAATTATGTGAGTTTTGATATATGAATAATATTGTGAGAAGAATAATGATAAGATCCCCTAGATTGTTATTGATCATGCATTGTACATATTTCATATACATAGATGTGCATAAATAAATACTTATACAATTGTGCAAAATTGTGATATATGTAAATGTGTTTTGCATGATATAGAAGAGCATTTAGAGCGTCATCGTCCAGACATTGCTGGGACTTCAAGGCAATAACTTTCTGGTGCAATTTGTGAGTAACCTAGATGGTCTCACCTAGTTATGTGTTTGTTTTGAATTATGTTCTGAATGTGGAATTGGTTGTACTGATTCCAAACAGTGAAGGTCTGAGATTTCTGATTCATGAATGGGATAATTGAAGTGCTCCTTGAATGTGAATTTGGACTGACTATGTGTTTACTCAACATGATTGTTGAATGCCAGACCAAGGTTCGATGATAATTTTTGATTTAAATTGTGAATGATTGATTGAATATGAGTGATGCATTCCATTACATAAATGCATAATCAGATAATGAGATTTGTGACATGAGTAGCCACCAAAAAGAGTTTTAAGCTCAGATTGTGATTAAGAGCCAAAGGCTCCTTCTGTTTAATGAGTCATGTATCCCCAAAGGATAAGGGACAACATCAATGAGCCCAGTATCCACAATAGATACGGGACAATCTTAATGAGTTCAGTATTCACAATAGATACGGGAAAGTTTAGGCACTCAATCACAACAACGTAAAAATTGAAAGTGAGTCTCATAAGTATTTTCATATATACTATATACATGTGTTTGACTGATTGAAACATAATGTGGTCATGTATTTGAATAAAAATTTAATATGTAATGCTATATGATAAATGAAAAGGTGTGAATTATGTTTTTATATGTGTTGATATATGATATGAATTTAGTGAACCATTGAGGATGGTTACATCTCTAAGTTCACAAAACTCATCAAAATTGTAACATTGATATTTCAGGATCGAGAGAGGACATTAGCGATAAGAGACTCTACAAGAAAAATAATTTTTATACTTTTGAATGAAAGAAATGGCTCAAATGTCGGTTAGCTAAGTCTGAAGGATTTGGTTATAAATTTTGTAAAATTCTTCATTTATATAGCATGTTATGTACTTAGTTTTGATATTGTACATATTTAAAAAATATTGCAAAGCTACAGTGTATATTCAATTTTTATGGAATGAAATGTGGAATTCGGTTTTTAAAATTTGGTGATATTTATGTGTTTATGATGATGCCATGATTAAGTTAGTGATGTGATTGCTTTAACATGTCATTATTATAGGTTACGTACTGAAATGTCCACAGGGTATTCCGGTATGTACTCTATAGTAGTAGGATGTTACAATAACAAATTGGCATTAAGACCAAAATTCATTATCTTCTATTATAATTATGGAAACCTCCAATCAAGTATTAGCCCTAGTATGCTAAGATGCAACTCACTTATCACTTGAAACATTTTTCTTAACTCTTTCTTCATCATAACAAAACATTGAAGTGATAAGAAATTTGTTGCAAATCTTATCACAGTAAGACGACACAAATTCCTACCATTGGTAAATTCCTTTATCATTAAATTTAACACTCATGCATGATTATAAATGAACTTGGTTACCTTTTTAACTTTCTGCATAGACTCATCAATAATAAGAAAATACCTAGGATCCCCTATATTCTCTAACATTAGGTCAATGCAATGTGAAGCACAAGAAGTCAAAAAAACATTATACTTATTTTGTAACCTTCTTCTTGTCACTTTATAAGTGGAATCATTGTCAATAATGTATTGAACAATGTTTTCTAGCCTTACTTTATTCACAACTTCATCAAGTATCTCAAATAAAGTATCAGTTTTTGTAATAAGGCCATATGCATCAATAGACTTTAAAAACATTAAGTCATTTTCAGAAACTAAACAACCTAGAATTTTACCTTTGTAGTCCTCAATTGAAGGAGCTTTGTATCCCAAATTGCAAAAGGCTATAGCATCCACTATAGGCTGGTAATAGTAAGATTGGGAAGTAGTAAATGCTACACCTGTATCACACCACCATCTAGCCATTGCCATATCTACATTGTGAGCTACATCTCTTGATTGCATGGCACTATAAATTGAAGGTTGGACTTCATGAGTTGTTTGTGGTGTAAAAAAATTAGTCGTCTATAGCATCTACCTTCTTCTTTTCCTATCATTAGGTCCAGGTGTAACATTCACTTCTTGCTGGGCTTGGGATGGAACACTACCACTTCCACTACCACCTTCAACATTTCCATTATCATCACGAAAACTAGCAAACGAACTTCTACTACCAATTTTGAACAATTTCAATTCAACCATTACAAACTATACATTTCAATTCAACCATTACAACAATTTCATCTCCAATAATTTCCAACAATTACAATTTCAATTCAAACATCACAAAATATACATAAACAAATTCCATTTCCAAATTCCAACAATGTCTAACAATTTTACTTTTAACAATTTCAATTCAACCATTACAAAACATACATAAACAATTTTCATTTACAACAATTTCCATTTCCAAAAATTTTGAACAATTTCAATTCAAAGTTTCAAACATCACAAAACATACATAAACAATTTCCATTTCCAACAATTTCTATTTCCAATAATTTCCAACAATTTCATTTTTGACATATTCTAATAATTTCAATTCAACAATTACAAAACATACATAAACAATTTCCATTTCCAATAATTTCTAACATTCTCATTTCTAACATTTTCAAACAATTTCAATTAAACCATTACAAATCATGCATAAACAATTTCCATTTCCAATAATTTCGAACAATTTCATTTCTAACATTTTCCAACAATTTCAATTCAATCATTACAAAACATATATAAACAATTTCCAATTCCAATAATTTTCAACAATTCCATTTCTAACAATTTCGAACAATTTCAATTCAATGTTTCAAGCATCACAAAATAAACATAAACAATTTCCATGTCCAATTTTTCAACAATTTCATTTCCAACAATCAACAATTTCAATCATCACAAATTCACAATTCACAATTCATAATTCATAATTCACAAAATATGAAATATTCATAAGCAATTTCCATTTATAATAATTTCTAGCAATTTCCATTTCTAAATTCCAACAATTTCATACAATTTCATTATAATATTTTTTCAACAATTTCAATTCAACCATTACAAAACATACGTAAACAATTTTTGTTTCCATTAATTTCTAACAATTTTCATCACAAAACATACAAAAACATCCAAATACAATGAAAATGTTTTTCAAATTTCATAGCAAAAAACACAACCAAAATCATAAATACAATTAAATGTTGAATGGGGTCAAGTTTGGATCTAAATCTATTTCAGATCTGGCGATTCCAGGGTGACTGCATTACATCGAGTTATTGTTGTGGTGCGATGGTGGTTGGCAGACGGCTAGAGAGGGACTGGTGGCAATAGTGAAGAACAGAGTGTGAGAGAGAAGAAAAACAAAGGAGAAGCAGTAGAGAGAACGTCGGTAGGGGGAGGGAGGGGTTTTTTTTAAAATCTAACCTTTTGCAAATGAGTCCTTACATTGTTTAAAATTTATAATATCGGCCGGCAAATGTCCAATATTATGAATACTGTTGGTACCTGTTGGAATCAAGCAAAATAAGGTAGTACAGACTGGTACCAATAGCCAGTACCAAAACACCTCTTTTTGCACCATTTTCGGCCGGTACCGATCGGTACAGAATGAAATTTGTAACTATGCTTCAAACAACTCATTGACAAAATCTTAACCAAAATAATTAGTTAGAGCAATAAAGAATTATCTTTAGCTAGGAGAGCCCAATTAATCAAATATGTCATCTCATCTATAAATGTTTATTGGGCCCATTAACTGGTATTTCTCACAATCATCACAAAGGCAATTGATATAATCTTCAAAAATTACTTATGGCTAGGTAGTAAGCTTGAGACCATAAAGAACAAGATCAAATAGGTTAATGTATGTCAAGATAGGAAGCATAAAGGCTTGAGAATTCCTTACACCATAACAATAAATCAAGTATTACCTAAAATTTTTTTTGGAGATAATCAAAGAAAGACAATCACTGTGGGTAAAGTGGGTTTATGAATATTATATCAAGGACAATTTCTTGTGGAACTTCGAAATTCCTTAAATTACATCACCTATCATAAAATTAATCACAAAAATATGAACAAGATAAGAGTTATGTGTTTCAACTAGGTTGGAAATGGAGAACTTACTAATTTTTGGCATGATAACTAGACTTCTTATAGACCACTCGTCTAGGTCAGTGGCCTTGATCCTTTAAAGAACTTAATCTAACCATCATATTCAGCTCAATTGACATCCCATCATCCAGTGCCTTCAACTTTTTAATAAATCACATACTAAGTCATTATAAAGACAAAGTCACTTAGAAGCCTCAGGTAAGGATTCAAATACCTCATGTAAACTACTTTACAATGAGATGAATCCTTAAGTCAACTAGCACAAAATAATTTGGTGTAAAAACAATTGTCTTTGGGCGACCAAAATGATGTGAAATGCTTTTAAATTCAAACTTCTTATTTTAAATAGACTAAGAAAGTACTTATGCATCCCAAATTGGTATGTCATGTGCAAAATAGATTTAGATGTTAAGTCAAAAAGACTTCACTTCTATTAATTTTGATGACAATCAAATAATAATAATCTTATAAATGTATGAACTGTTTTGACAAGTCTGTTAAGTGTGCAAAAAAATGAAAGTAACACTTAGTCATCCCAGATGATACATCAGCAACAGAGGATATACGTCATCACAGATGATACGTCAGCAACAGACGATACATGATACCAGACGAAGCACAACACCAAACGAAGTGCAACACCAGACGAAGTGCAAAATAAGACGAAACGTGATAACAGAAGAAGTATTATCATGACGATACAAAAGGAAGATATTCTAGAATGTTAGTTAGTTAGTTGGAGTTAGTTACAGGACTCAACTAATAACAGTTTCTAGAAGATTCAAGAAGTAGTTTCTCAAAAAAGACAGTTGGAGACTTAGGCTATAAATATTAGTTCTAGAAGACTAAATAATGCTTTTACAAGAGAAAATTTTGATTGTACAATACTTAGAGAAATACTATATTCAAAGTGTAAAAGAAAGAGAGCGAATACTATTGTAACGTGAAGCTCAAAAATATCTTTCCTAGAGAGAGAAAGAAAGGCTAGTGACTCGAGAGGCTAAGATAGTAGATAAAGAATACTTTGTGAGAGAGACCTGAAGAGGCTCTGGAAGTGTAGAAAGAATACTTGTAAAGTTGAAGAGTTTAGTGAAATCTCAGACAAGCTCTAAGGACTGGACGTAACCTAAGATTTGGGGTGAATCAGTATAAAATCGCGGCGCCTATTTTCTAACCTTTATCTTTTAATTTTCTTGTTATTAGACGAGTAGATAATATTACGTGTGATTATATTACTTATCAAATTTAGTAAAGTGTTTTTGTGATCATTTAAATTTTGTAAAGAAATTCAAGAAATCTCAAAAGGTTAATATTTTCATAAAAATTACAAAATTCAACTTTCCTTCTTGTGTATTCGATATACTTCACATGATTTCTATTGAAGTGGGGAGCAATTGAGAAAAATACTCCCATCTCCAATTTCCATCATCAGCAACAAAAAAAGAAACAGTTTTATCAATTATATTATCCGGAATAGGCCTACCAGTGATCGCGGCTTTGTCGTTCGATTAATTTAATCGACCTCGAAAACTGGTCAAAATAATTAATTCCAAGATTGCAGCAAGCTGAACCTCGGGTCGTCTCTCTCTGGAACTGATGTGCAATTGATCCTAAGACTAGGCTAAGTTTGAATTATGCAAAGAAAGCAATTAAAAAGGGGGTTTTGGTTTGATTTTTAAACTAAGGAAAAGAAAAGTATAAAAGTGTATTTTTGGATTTTGGGAAAATGAAGCAATTGGAAAGGGGGTTTTGGTTTGAAGTCGAGTGTGCGGCTGTCGTTTTAACCTAAAATAGCAACTATTTATAGAGTCTATGCACGGGCCGGGTCGGAATAGTAGAGAATTTGCCATTTTTAGGTTGGGTATCCGACATTCATCACGACGACTTGATTGAAAATTCGTTACGACGAGTCAAATTGGGTCATTCGTCGCGACGAGGTAATTAATTCTTAATTCATCCGTCGCGACGACTGGACAGTGTAGGCTCGTCCCGACGACTGAAAGGGCTCTCACGACCTGTTGACTTCTGAATGGTTGACTCCTTGTTCCTACAAAATACAACACTCTTGCAGTAT
>JANIPN010000217.1:41612213-41626361 GCA_027478595.1 Erythroxylum anguifugum | reverse complement strand
GAAAATTATAGAGAAATTGATATCAAATTATGACAATGTACTGACAATTTACAAATTATGAGATCTTGTTAATAGGAGCCAATTTAAGCGCAAAAGTCATCAATTAGGAGTCAACTAGTGCATAAACAGTTAAGAAAATGCGGCCAATTTGTAAAGTAAACTTGGCTCAATCAGCCATGTTGGTTAAATCAACATAACAAGAATCATAAAGTTACATGTAAGGATATCTTTATCCTTTTGATTATGATATCAAACTTATCAAGTTGAAGAATAACCAATTTAACCTTTGGTGAAAGGATGATGATAGTAATGAATTGTTAAATCTTATACATGTGATGTATTATATAGAATAACAACTCATAAAAGGATAATACTTATATTTCATTAGGTTCCTAATGACTTTATGTGATATAATCATATGTATTAAATGAAACAATGATTTAAATTTTTAAAATTTCAAATTATTTAAATCTAAGTAGAAATTAAACGTTGAGAGTGCTTAAGCACTTTGATGAGATCGTTGTGGTGAGTTTTAAATGTTTAGTTATCTATAGGGAATGAGATTCTTTGGTGAATAACTTCACAACAAAATTCTATAATATTACGAATTTATGTAATGAGGAAAATACAATAAGAGATATTGTATAATGTAATATTATTTTTCCTATAGCTATGCCTAGTATAATGACTTACCTTCAATAATTTCAATTGGGTCAATTAACAAGATTTCATATTAGATATGAAGCGCTAAGTCTTTGAAAGAGTCAAAGTTAATGATTTAATGATGTCATGCTTAGTTGAAGCATATATTATCCATTAAGTTTATAACTAAATTGGGTAATAAAAGGTTATAAGATATCTAAAAGGATGGATATAATCTTACAGACTTATTGAACAAATTATTTGTTTCAATGTATACTTATAGAAAATAGTTCTCAAGATAAGTAGTGGGCGTAAATTGAAATTTGAGAAGTTCAAATCTCATAACAGTACTTCTAATTGGAACTAGTGCCTTTATTGATATATTTGATGTATAGTTGAAAGGCTACAAGATATTAAAATTTTACTTTTTTGATGAATCAAATGGTTTGTTTTGGAGATGATTTGAATTTATCATGTTTACAAGAAGGTTAATGGAAGTATAGCTATCCTCCTCAATGGGAGTATGTAGAGACATATTGCTCACAGAGAACAATAATTCTAATCTTCAATTGTTAAAAACATAATTGTCCAAGAACAACTCTTGTTGGATATAAAAAGGTAACATCTTAATTCTGTGAATTAGATCTATAGATCTAGATTGGAAGTTGTTCACATATTCTAATTCCAAGTACATAGATAATGTACTAAAGATGTTTAGTAGATGAGATATCAGATATTTGTGAAGTGTTAAAGATATCTATTATTCCATGTATGAGTTGATATTTGTGTTCAAAGAGATAAGGATATTTACTTTAGAAGTAAATCTTAATTAAGGTTTATTTTACTTTAAACAATATCATTTTTAAATTGGAAAGGTTCCAATGTAAAATGGTTTCTAATTAAGCCATATGCATTTTTCATTTGGTAGAAATGATTAACTGGATCGATAATTTCTTTAGTGAATTTAATATAGTTCCTTTCATTGTTTAAGATAGTAATGTACAGTAAAACATTAGGATCATTAGGCATATAAAAGGAGCTAAGGTCTCATCCAATAGTAATGTACAGTAAAACATTAGGATCATTGGGCATATAAAAAGAGCCAAGGTCTCATCAAAGATCCAGGGACGTATTTAGGCAACTTTTCTTAATTATGATAATAACCAAAATGAAAGTTATAAGATTTAAGCAAGCGATCACTATAGAGAATTTTATAGAATTCTCTTATTAAGCCATTGTCCCACCAATAACATGATCGTTATATGGTGATATGGTATATGATGCTTAAACGATTGGCCTAGTGCAACTAGGAGATTGTTGGTTGATGCCCTATGGGCAATCAAATTGGTTGTAGTTTAGTGGAAATTATTTAAATGCCTTCTTTATCTTGTACATGTTTAGATGTATATGATAAAGTCTATGGGATAATTATACATTGCAAATGAAATTATAATGAGATTATAATTATGAGATTCATATTGTATTTATGTATTATCTATAAATTGTTTATGATCATTGTTAACGTAAAAAGACCAGCATACATTATGTTTTTCCTTATGAAGGAAGTAGTCGATCTCATAGGCTAAAATATGGAGATACTTAAACAAACATATGGGTGCTTATTAGAGAATAAGTTCACTGAACAGACCCAATATGAGAAATCTATTTGAAACATTACTTGTATATCCATAGAAATTCTCATTGTGATGATTATATAAGTGATCATTTGACTTGAGATGTCTAAAGTTATCTTGTATAGAAATTACTATGTTTTGATACTACTTATGACCTATTCTAATCATAGCATTCAATCGATAGTCATTAGATATAGCACGAACTATATGGAGGTAGCTGAGTGATTAAGATAAGATTCATCACCGTAAAGTAATTAAGGAAAATGTTCTGTTGTTCTCAATTAGTATTGATTTGAGAAATCATTGGCCAATATAGAATGACGCTTTGTAAATAGTTTATAGATTTAACTAATTGAATCAATTGCTAATGATGGAGAACTAATATGGTTGGATTCAAAATAGAGTAGGCATTAATTACATGTTCTTTATCTAATCTAAACATTGTATGATGAAATGAATGAATTATACGAAAAAAATCATGTACGAAAAGGTTAGTGAAAACCACTTTGACATTCCTAAATATTTAAGTGGTCATGATACACTACTAGACGCCTTAGTTTATGATTATAAATTGTTTAATTAGAGAATTAAAGATAAATTAAAAGTAGTTTTAATTTATCTAATTCTAATTATAAATTATTGTTGGCTCAGGGTTTATATTTAATGATTTTGATGATAACTATATGACATTTCAAATTTCAAATTAGATTTATCTCCTTATATAGATAACGATATTTTTTTAAAGAAAATAAAATCATAGGAAAATTACTTTCTTTCTTATAGGAACCTTCATTATGAACTTACTTTATTAGAAATGGTTTATTCGAAAGGATCCTACTAATTATGAAAGTCGTATATTATCCCTGTGATTATTAGAAGATCTTTGGCAAAGATGACATCGAAGTTATTCAGATTTAAATCCATCCAGTTGACTAAATATGTAAGTGAAGTAACGGCTAGTTAAAGAAATTGACTATTTAAAGAAGAGCAACCGCACTTGTGAAAAAAAAAACATATACAGACTTTTGAAACATTCGAGCGTAGAAGGTTAGAGAACCTTACAAAATATGTGCTCGTGAGCTTAAAGAGACTTGCCAAATTACTACTTGGTTGTCAAATTACTACTTGGTTTTTATAGTAAAATATTCAAGTTGAATGCTTGAAGACTAGACGTAGACTTGGGTACCATATGAAATTATCAGTATCGATTGGTACTAATAAGCAAGTTTCATATCGGTTTTTAGTCGGTATGATACCTTCCATTCGATACCAACTAGTATAGTATGAAACTCTAAACGTTAGTAATAAGTGGTAGTTTTTACACCACTTTTAAAATAAGTTCGAGTACATCTTCTTGAGGTGTGTATGATCTGATTTTCAACTCAAATCCAAAATTTTGAAATTTTTTTGAAGTTATAACTTAAGAAAAAAAAAATGTCATCTTTTCGTTTATTTGAATTGTTTTCTAAGCCAACGTTCCATGTCATATCTACGTCTAAGCCTTTGGATCTTAGCCTTAACAGAAGGTAATCAAAATAATCTACCATTTATCTAATATTTTAAAAACTGAACTAATTGGACAAGTTTAAAGATAAAATTTTTGAATCAGTTATTTTTTTAGTTTAATTTTCAATTTATCTATTTGATTTAGTTTAATAATTTTTGTTGAAATTGATGAATTTATTAATTCATCAATCAATTTTCATAAACTAATCAATTTTCAATTAAATATTAAAATTTCAATAAATAAATACAATCTTTTTTAAATTCAATTTAATTTTTAATTAATTTTGTAATAATTTAATAGGTTAAACTTTTTAGTTCTTTTTGGAAACATTACCTTTATTTGTGCGAAGAGCAAAGAACCTTTGCTGTGGAAATACTGATTAGAGTTGCCACGTGGGCTCCCGTAATTACATATTAATTTCTTGAGTTTCTTCAGAAATAACAATTCCTTTCCAGAAAAGCCAAAGCAAAAGAAAAAGAGCCTTCAATTATAAAATGATAAATAGAGAGCTTTATTATCTCTCCTGCTTAACCAATTAACGACCGCCGCCGTAGAGCAGACGTAAATGGCCGAGTTGACTCAGCCAGAGGTGGCGTACTCACCTGCCTCTCTCAGACTATGGACAACACTATCCAACTGGTTGGGTTTCTTCTTCCAGATCTTTCTCTCTGTCCTAAGAGCACTAGGACACTTACCTCTTCTCTCTTCTTCTTCTTCTTCTTCTTCTTCTTCTCACTCCTTCAAGCCCTTGCCGCTCGTTGAATTGTCGGAGACCGATTCTCTCCCAGCCGTTGAGATCTCCACCGTTTCTGATTCCCAAGTCACAGATGAGCGTCTTCGGAAGCTCACGGTACAATTTCCTTATCCAATAATTTTTTTAATTTCTCTATTCTTTTTGTTCTTATTTGATATTTTGTTGATACTTTTCCTGTTGAAATTATGATTTAATTGCGTAGTTTCCAAAGAGGAATTATCAGTTAATTAGCTTTTTTACCAAAAACTCTTTTGGTGTCCCTTTTTCTTCTTTTGTTCCTTAATATCTTGGTATGTAGCATGTTGACTATTTGATGCTATTGTCTTGTCGATGTTTTAATTGCAAGTGATGAGGAGACGTGGAGATTTGCTGTGAAAAACTTTGATAGTTATCGTACAAGTATTAAGCAGTAGAAGCTTGAAGTCTGTGTTGTCTGTTGGTTGCCTAAAGGTTTTGGTTTTATGATAGTATAATCGTAATGCTACGGGGCGAGCAAATTCTTAAAAAAAAAAATTATTGCTAAACATATTCACTGAGTCTGACATGGACTTGCAGGTGGTTCTGGACTTGGATGAAACTCTAGTATCTGCATTTGAGACATCTAGCTTACCTGTTGTCCTACGAAATCAAGCAATAGAAGCTGGGTTGAAGTGGTTTGAACTTGAATGTGTTTCTTCTGACAAGGTTTTACAATTCTTTTCATTGTAAGATAGTTACCTCGTACACTTTTTAAGAGAAAATATTTTGATTTGAATATCTTGGGTATGAAGGAATCTGAAGGAAAACCTAAAATCAATTATGTTACGGTGTTTGAGCGTCCAGGACTGGATGAATTCCTGAAACAAATTAGTGAATTCGCGGACCTTGTTCTCTTCACAGCTGGCCTTGAAGGTCTGCCTGTTACTGGTTCATATTAATCTTATTTTCATTTTATCTTTGATGTTTTGGAGATTTGCTTACCTTCCTGTGACGCTACAGGTTATGCTAGACCACTTGTTGATAGAATAGATAAGGACAACAGATTTTCTCTCCGCCTCTATCGACCTTCCACGATTAACACGTAAGTACAGTCCGCTTTTGCTTCACCTTTCTCTTTTCTCCCTCGCCTCCCCACTCTCCCTATGAATATATATATATATTTTTTTGCAAATATTATAAAGCGCTCATCTTTTGAAATTGGAACTTTATCAATTTAGATGTGGGTTCTCCTCGTGCAAAACATATTTTTGACATTGACCATTTTCTCCAGGTCCTTGTCTTTATATTTTTCAATGGTAACTGTATACCTTTTTAATTGTATATATGTAGAAGCTCCCATGAAGCTTATATTGTTATTCTCATATCTTTTCTTGAAGTGTATAAGCCTGAAAAAGTTGTACTCGTTAACTTTTAATTTGTATGACACAGTATGAACCTAGTGATCACTTGGGAACTGGAAAGAACTAAAGTTACGTTTAGGATGATCAAATTTTTACTGATGTAAGTTTTTTGGTTTGTCCAACTGCTAGTAGATTAGTTGCTGATAGCAATATCAGTCCAGTCGCAACATTAGAATTAGGGAACCTGTGAAATAGAATTAACTTGTTTGTGAAGAATCTTATTTGTGTTCCTTGATATTGTAAGTGAACTACAACCTTCATATTTAATGAAGTATATGGTGACCTCAATAATAGAAAATAAAATATTGTGCAACAAGGCTTGCCCGTTATCTTTCATGTGCTTTGTTATCTGCAATATCTACTTGCTAGTTGTTCATGTAGGAGCTAAATTTTTATGATTTCTTTATTATTTGCAAAGATGTCCAAAATTCAATTCAATGGTTCATCTATTTTGTCATACTTGAGCTTACAAAAGCAAGCATTTGCACATCCTGTGAAATAACACTAGGTTTCCCACAAGAAATGAACTAGTTGAATTGCAGCCATATACATTAATGATTGTTTTCCAAGAGTGTATATTGTAAGCATTTATTTAGCTATTTGGGCTTACTAAATATCCTTAAAGCTTGAGATTTATTATTTATTTTGGGAAGTCTGATATGCCGTTTGCTGACAGGGAGTATAGGGACCATGTGAAGGATCTATCTTGCCTTTCAAAGGATCCAGGCCGAATTGTTATTGTTGACAATAATCCATTTAGTTTCTTGTTGCAACCTATGAATGGTGTTCCTTGTGTTCCATTTTCTGTGGGGCAACCTCATGATATGCAGGTACTTGTATCTAAAGCCTTGACATTACAATATTGACTTTTAGCCTTATGGTTCACTTACCACTTATTTTTGTATGGATTGATTAGCTACTGGATGTACTTCTTCCACTCCTCAGGCAGCTTTCTCAGCAGAAAGATGTGAGACCAGTGCTGTATGAAAGATTCCATATGCCAGAATGGTTTAAAAAGCAGGGTATCCCTGCTGCTGGCTGGCCATAGCAGCATAAGATGATGAAAAATGGAAGTCTCCTTGACTTCGTGATACCACCCGTGCAGATCTTCCATTCAAATTGTTGTAGGAATGATAACCTTTTGATAGGATTAACCTGTTTGCCGGAGGCATCGATGGTAATGCTAAGTTCCAAAGTTTTGGATCAAAGGACTTATCTGCTGCTGCTGCTTTATTGATCAACTAGGTACAAGAAGGGTTACCTGTAGATTTGTCTATACTCTGATTGTTGTTGTAATTTTATTTATCTGCAAGTACAGTAGTGTTGCTGAATAAATGTGTATCTTTCGAAGTTGTACAATTTGGTTGATTATTTGTAGTTTACACATTCCCCAGTGTTAAGTTGACTATGTAATTACCTTTGTATCTTCCTGTTGTCATAAATTTGGAATCTAATGCATCCAAATCCCTGTCTAATCCTTGAACTTACTACATTTGCCCTATTTTGAAACGTATTATGCAGAGGATAAGTGTTGAGTTGATAGTTGAGCCTTAGAAAGAGTAATTTAATTTGTTAATTGCCAACTCGGCCTTTTCTAACCAATGATATGCAAAGATACATATTCGTGTCTCTTACAATAATAATTAATTACTTGACATGTATCTAGATGCTCATAAAATAAAATAATAAAAATAGGTGCTGTAAACCTCAATAAACTCCGCCATTTTGACACTGTCAAGATGGTGGTTGGATCATTTATGGCTTGCTAACTCTGGACCACGGGCTGACGTCTTACGAAATTCGCAACACTTGGAAGACTGCAATTTGTCTGGCAGAGGCAATGCAAAGCATGGCACGTGGGCGGCGGTAGCTCTGTAAAGTCAACAATTGATTGGATCAAAGAGTTTATTTATAAAGGTTTGGACAATTTGCGCATTTTCCGACAAAGCTTGTAAGTAACAAAACCATCCCAAAGCTTTCATCTCTGTTCGTGAAATTTTTACGAGTCAAACAAAAGGCTAACTTTCCAGTCTGAGAATTGTATCCCTTACGCTCCCCTTTCTTTTAATTTATTAGTTTCTGTAATTGAGTATAGTCTGTCTTTCTTGAAAGTCATAATCACAAAAAGTTCATATCAATCGAGTGTATTATTCCTTTTTTTTTCTTCTAAATAATATATAAAAAACAATGTAGCAACTTCCATGCATTGTGTCACTCTCCTTTTGTACTTTACAATCACAACTATAGTACTAGTGTCACTCTCAATTTAAAACTTTTCTCCTGTTATAACTTTTATATGCTTTTCCACCTCCAAATACAATTAATGGTAATGGGAAAATTGGAGTATGATCGTCTGGCACAATCAAATTGCCAAATCTTACAACTTTTGGAGACCAGCATTTCTATTTGGCTGTAAAGTATGCACATACGTATGTTATAAAAATTTAGAAAGACAAAGTAGAATAGAATATATCTTATCCAGTCCACATTGTTCTCATCTTGTTCAACAACTATGATTGCACCCATTAGCTGCTTCGCTGTGCACCAATGCTCGTTCAGTTTCTTTTATGTATTCGTACCTCCAATTTGACCAATCTTTACCTAAGCACTTCCCAAAATAATTTGGTGGTTCTCTTCGTTTGCAAAATAACATTCCATCTTTTGATAGCGTAACCAACATTGGATATGTTACTTGTTGAGATGGAATTCTGTGCCAAAATGAAACACTACTTGGATATGTTGCTGGCATGAGTGTCAGTTTTGATTCTTTTCATTTTTTAGATATTGTCCACGGTTAGATACGATTCCTTTTCTCGAATGTAAACCTACAGAATTCAATAGTTTCCATGACCTTTGGAGTATCTATAACGCCTCATCGTTTTGTTCTTGGTTTAAGCACTCAAGGGTTCTTACCTCGAATGAGTTACTTCCGGTCAGGTAAGAGAGTTCTTTTTTTTTTGGTAAATCAAAATAAGAAAAGCATAAGATTTACAGGAGGGGTGGTATGAAAGCAACATAATCTTGAAATGTTACCATCTCTATTTTATTATTATATTACAGGAGGGGTGGTATGAAAGCAACATAATCTTGAAATGTTACCATCTCTATTTTATTATTACACATTCCCACTCAAAAAAGTCGCAAATTATGTGCCAAAACAATATCCCACATTAATCTTCCCAACTTCTTTATCAATGAAAAACACGACTTGCTTGGACCAATTTTATGGTCAAAAATTGAGGCAAACAAACCAAGTTGACCCATCAGGTGGCGTAGGTGAAGTGCTCAAGCTCTATCTTAAATTACACCCCAAACTTTGGCTGCGGAGGAAAACCATAATTAAAAGGCAAAAGAGTAACCAATCAATATGGGTTGCTTGGAGTTACAGTTTCCAGGATTTAAACATCTCAAAATTTGAAGATCCAATTCCTGCTTGACCAGTAGCTATGAAAAGAAACCCACGGTCACGGACCGTCTCTTCGGTCAAATTCAAGTTCACGTTATTTGACCTTACAAGTTAGTTTGCATTGCAAGGTTAAACAGTTCTCGACTCGAGTACTCCCATTCATTTTCTTATTTTCTAATGGTGGATATGTAAATATATTTTGGTACAATAGGATATAATTTTAATGCTAACCTTAGATATAGTTGCCATAGTGGCTGGTCTTAGATGTAGAGCCGAGTGAGTTTCCAAATACAGAAAACAAACCAAACAATTAGACCAGAACAAGCATCATTTCACATAATCACGTCTTTCCTTTCTTCAAAACAATCATCAGTTATGTAAACGTAACCTTAACATTAAAACAGTCTCTTCCTTTCTTGCTCTCTGTAATAACTAATAAGCGTTTACAAGCTCATTCTTTTCTTTCTGCTTCCTAACATTTTCTGTTCTCTCTACATCAATGAAGCGGAGCTACCTAGAGACCACCATCAATTACGCCGCCGAGCACTGCTCTTTTAGATGAAGAAATCACCTTTTCCCTCCTCCTCTGTTTTCTTCTCTATCATCTGTTTTTTTATCACCTTCCTATCTTTCTCTCATTTCACCCATGCCTTGGGCTCTGGTTCAACTATCGCCGTCGTCTCTGGCTCCGCCACCGTCTGCGGCATCAGGGCGGCGGAGTCCAGCCGGAGTGTCATTTGCCACCGCGGTGGTCGAATGATTTCCGTCCAACCCAACGTCTCCTTCTCCTCAATCTCCGGCGGGGAAAGCTTCTTCTGCGGCGTTCGTGACAGTGGTTATGCTTTCTTATGCTGGGACGCCGTAAACTCCTCTCTTTTCGACCCACAAAGAGTCTATAATAACCGGAGCGTTGTAGTACAAAATCTCGCTGTTGGGGATAATCAAGTTTGCGCCACTTTGAACGACACAAATAGCCTCAATGTTACCGGGGCTGTTATGTGCTGGAGAGGAGACGATGGCGTACGATCGCCGACAGGTGGAGATCAGTTTGAGTCAATCTCATGCGGGTTTGGGTTTTGTTGTGGGGTTTTGATGGACGTTGCAAGAATTCGGTGTTGGGGTAGCAATTCAATTGTCGCAAGTGGGATAGAGTCAGAGTTTAGGAACATGTCAATGTTGAATGTTTGGGTTGGTGGTTCACATGCGTGTGGGGTGAATTCTACAGGTTTTTTGGTTTGTAAAGGTGATAATTTGTCTGGTCAGTTAAATATTCCTTCGAATTGTGCGCTGGAATACTCGCAAATGGCTCTTGGAGCGAATCATAGTTGCGCAATCAGACAAATGAATCAGTCTGTCGTGTGTTGGGGAGGGGGTGGACAGTACGAGGTTAATGTGACGGAAGGTGTTTTCTTTGAGTCGATTGTTTCAGGTTCGAATTTCACTTGTGGTTTGACAGCTTCGAATTTTTCTGTAATTTGTTGGGGACCAGGTTGGTCCGGTGAGAGTCGGATTAACTTGCCCGAAACCCTCCCTGGACCGTGTGTTAAATCTTCTTGTACTAAATGTGGTTTATATGCCGATTCTCAGAGACTCTGTGGTGGTTCTGGGAATATTTGCAAGCGTTGTGAGTTTAACGTTACGATTCCAACAACTTTGTCTCCGCCTTCATCGTCAGTGTTGCCTCGGTCGAGAAGATCAAAGACCCTGACAACAGGGCTATTGGTGTTTGCCGTTGTGGGATCAGTAGGTTCATTCGCTGGCATTTGTAGTGTTATATATTGCTTGTGGACTGGAACTTGTTTTGGCAAGAAAAAAGTGCATAATTCAGTTCAACCAACAATCACTAGAGGCGGTTCCAATGGTGGCACTACATCAAACACTAGTATTCTCTCACGATCGTCCACGATAAGGCGTCAGAGCTCACGAGCAATGAGGCGTCAGAGGAGTGGAACCTCGTCAAAGCACGCAGATCGAGCTGAGGAATTCAGTCTCGCAGAGCTTGCTGCTGCTACCAATGGTTTCTCACTCGAGAACAGGATTGGTGGAGGGAGTTTTGGTGTTGTTTATAGAGGTAAATTAGCCGATGGTCGCGAAGTGGCAATCAAAAGAGGTGAAACAGACAGAAAGACCAAGAAATTTCAGGAGAAAGAGAGTGCTTTCGAATCGGAATTGGCATTTCTGTCGAGGCTTCACCACAAACACTTGGTCAGGCTTGTTGGTTATTGCGAAGATGGCGATGAGAGACTCTTAGTATATGAATACATGAAGAATGGTGCTCTTTACTATCATTTACATGATAAGAACAATGTGGAGAAGAGCAGCAGTTTTATAAATTCGTGGAAAATGAGAATCAAGATTGCGTTAGATGCAGCTAGAGGGATCGAGTATCTGCACAATTATGCAGTTCCACCAATAATACACAGAGACATCAAGTCGTCAAACATATTACTGGACACAAATTGGACAGCCAAAGTTTCTGATCTTGGATTGTCCTTGATGGGTCCTGAATCAGAACGGCATTACAGACCGATGAAAGCAGCAGGAACAGTAGGTTACATTGATCCCGAGTATTACGGTCTAAATGTATTGACTGCAAAGAGCGATGTGTACGGTCTTGGTGTGGTATTACTAGAACTTTTGACAGGGAAGAGAGCAATAATCGCGAGTGAAGAGAATGGAGGTACACCAACGAGCATAGTAGATTTTGCAGTCCCTAAGATCATGCTGAATGAATTGGTGAAGATTTTGGACCCAAGAGTTGGTTCCCCGGAGCTTCATGAAACGGAGGCTGTGGAGCTGGTGGCCTACACGGCAATGCACTCCGTGAATTTGGAAGGAAAAGACAGGCCAACAATGACGGATATCGTTGCCAATTTGGAGAGAGCTTTGTCTCTATGTGTGAGTAATGGTAGCCATGGAAGGATCTCCTCCAGTGGTACAATCTCGATGGCTTCAGATTGAATCATTTGACTTGAAAATTCTTTCTTTTCTTTTCTAAATGAGTACACAATTTTCAGGATGGTGTAAAGAATTAGGAGTTGCCATCCAGTTTCCTTTTGCTTTTGGATTATTTTGGTATAGGTGTTGTCACTGACGTTGACAAGGAGCTGTCATAGTCTATTGGGAGGATTTTTGAAAACACTAACGCCCGTCAATTTGATGCTTTGACCGGACTAGAGATGTTCAAAAAGGCCGGTTTGGCCTGACTTAAGTTGATTGGATGAGTTACGGGTGTTTTCAAAACGACGTTGATTTGAAAGTTTTCTTTCAAAAAGAAATGACGAATCGGGTTATGGACCAACCCATCCCGGCCTACCAAGCCACGCATTGACATTTCTAATCCCAAGAATTGTTAATTTCTCTTTTATATCCATCTATCTAACACGTGTTACGTCAGGCACCAAAATAAATGAGGTGGGATTGCCTTTGGAATTAGATTACAAATGGAAAGTTCTCTTTTCAAAATGAACAAAAGTGATTTGGTTTGGTCCGGTCCCGCTTAATTAAATTCAAGTTGAGAAATGCTTAGTTTAGATATGAGCTTTGACTTTATAATGTGTAAGCAAAAACAAGCACCAACAATCACATGGTTGGCCTAGCTTAGGGTGGTAGTTTTCAAACAAACGTGTGTACTTTTCTACTCCATCCTTTCTTTTCATAGTCATTTGTTCTAAATCTCATGTCTAAATTTAGCCGCCCGCCCGTAACTTAACCTTATTACTATTATTAGTATGGAAATGTCATGTTATGCCTACTTTGTTTTTTTAATAAAAAAACCAAGATGTTAGTTTACGCCTTATAAATAATTTGTTGGTTGAACCAGATGAGAGTCTCCTTGCCCTAAACCGCCACCACCTAACTCTTCACCGACAACCATCCCGACAGCTTGCCTCCACCTCAAATCCCAACAACCTATCCATTGCCACCCTTGTCCTAACACCTTACGACGATCTTTTTTCCTCTCCCGACAACTTTGTCTTGTGACCCACCACCCACAAACATAAACTTTCAACCATCATCCCCCGCCAACCGACCGCTCTTCTCCCGACAGCTTTGCCCCTTATCTCTTAAATACTCTCCCAAAAACTCTGCCCTCATCCATTAAACACTCTCTTGATAATCCATTTTTCCCTAACCTTCAAAAACCCTTGTCATAACACCTTACGCCAACATTTTGCCGACAGCCTTTCCTAACACCCAGCAACCAAATTAACTTAAACCGAGCTTCCCCCACTCAATGAAGCAACAAAACAAACCTAACTCATTCGCCCTATTTAATCAAACAGACTTTCCAGCCCTAGAAGGAACCTTAGATAGGCCAATTTTAAGAGAGGAAAATGGGATTAAGGAGAAGACCAAATGAAGCACTATTGTAGGAGACAAAGAGAACATGGGGGAAACTGAGGTATGTGAAAACTGATACTGACCCCCTATCCAGGCTCCTATGGAGATTTTACAACAAGGTGCTAGGAAATGCAGTACGTCACTAGTGGGATTCTTCCTCGAGAAGAGGCTGACATTCCCAATTGCACAAAGATGGGCCAATGCAAAATGGGGGAATGAAGGGCTGGTGAACATTATAATGAACAAAGATGAGTTGTTCGTATTTAAATTCAATTCAGTAGAGAATGCACAGAAGGTGCTTGAAGAAGGGCCATGACATGTTTTGGGTCATCCACTTCTCATCAAGAAATGGTATCTGAGGGTTTACGTTGGACAGGAGCAAACTGGAGTCAGTTCCACTGTGGGTGAAGAAAGGGGGAGAAAAAATATCGAAAGTGTAACTTTATTCATGTCAGCTTGAACAGTACAAAACAGAGTATGTG
>JANIPN010000217.1:41407071-41422245 GCA_027478595.1 Erythroxylum anguifugum | reverse complement strand
GCATCTCATTATTGAGCATCCCGATGTATTTTGTTTTCAGCATGAACTTATTGAATATTTTGCTATTGTAATGGCATTATTGGATGATTGAGTTTAGTTTGATGGATTTGATGTGAATGAATGTATGGTTGAGAAAGTGGTTGTCTCGACGAATCACCCTAGGTTCAGCCTTGGGAGTCGGGACTAGGGCCCAACGGTCCTCGATTGTGTTTTCGTTCTGGATAGTTGGGTTCTCGGAAACGGGACCCAACAACAACCCATCAAAAATTTTCCTCCATGCTCCACCTTTGGTCCTCCACAGTCCTATCACATCACCCTCTTTTGCTGTGTTGTGTTGAAAAACTCCAACATTGTGAACTTAAGCCAAGATTGCATTTTGCAAGCAAAATTTGCTAAAAGTGGAACCACATGTAATAATTGATAAATTGATAATGCGATTGCTTGTGTTGTAGTTTTACGGACTTGTGTTGCATGGCTTGTGAATTATGCTTGTGGAAGTTTGAATTTGTGTCATTCATGAAAATTAACGGTGTTGTTTAGAAATTGGATCTAGTTGTCTCTATGATGATTGAAAACTAGAATTTTAAATTGGATTATGAATTTGAGGTTATTCGTATGTTGTCTAAAATTTGGAATTAGATGATGAATTTGAGGTATTCTTGTCTAAAATTTAAAATTGAGACACATTGAAATTTGAAAGAAAGGTTAGTATTTAATCTTTATTATAAATTGGGTTATACATTATAAATTGAATTTCGTAATCATCAAAATGGTTAGTTAATTTATGGATGAATTATATGATTAGTAATTATACAAATTGAATTACAGTTGTGAATTTATATCTATGATTATATTATTTAATTAACTAATCAATAATCATACCAAATAAGTTATAGTTAAGAGTTTAAGGTTGAATCACATAATTATACAAGATAGGTTATAGTTAAGAGTTTATGTTTAAATTATGTAATCACATAAAATGAGTTATATTTCTAACTTTATGGTTGAATTATAAAGGTGAGTTTATAGTTAAATTATGTAATAAGTAATAACACAAAACGAGTTATAGTTGTAACTTATGACTTTATGATCAAATTATATAATCATACAAAATATGTTATAGTTGTGAGTTTATTTTTGAATTATATAATTAAACAAAATAGTTTATAGTTGTTTTTTTTATATTTTAATTATGTAATCACACAAAATTAGTTATATTTGTGAAAGTGTAGCAATTAATATATATATTTGATGTTTGTGTTTAGAAAGAAACATAAGTAATTAAGAAACTATTATTCATTTATTTCTTCATTCTTTTACATAAATTTATTTTGATATGAAGCTATTAAGTTAATTTTGATATATGTCTTCATTTATTTTTATTTCAATGATCCAGTTTGGGCTTATACTAGATAGGTTCCTAGAATGAAGAACCATATTATTTGTTTGTATTATAACAAGCATTTGAAAAGACGAAGATCATTACATTAAAGAAGCATTTAGTTGGGGTTAAAAGTAATGCGAAGCCTTATAAAAAAGTAAGCATTATGTGCAATGACAAATGAAAACTTTGCTTAAAGAGTATCAGCATGAGAAAGATAAAAGATAAAGATTGAATTACGAAATTGGTAATAGAAGTTCTTTTATTGGTGGTTAGGATGATAGGGGAGATGTTGAAGTTGGTAGTATTCTTACCTAATAATAAGAGAATATTGCACACGATGTTAGGAAAAGAATAAGACTTGTGTCTAATTTTTTTGCACTATAAAAAACTCTTGGAGCTCAGCCCTTAATCTGTAGTGCTTTATAATCTAGAGAAGCCACTTATAATGTGGACATGACAATGACTAGATTGCGGTATGATTCATGTATAACATCCAATGTTACCTAGTCTTATTATTATCAACCTACGGTAGATGACATTACCTCTTACAGTATATAGTACAAACTCTTTCGATTGATGACTATAGAAGTAAACTTTTGAGTAGCTCTATTTATAAAATAAAAAGTTATTTTAATGAAATAAAAATGACTTGGATTACTTATAGATGTTCAATTATATGTACTATTGGACAAATAGAAAACAAAAACCTATTATTAATTTTTGGGTTTATTTCGCAAAGGGAACCATATTTTTGAAATCTATTAATGCATCTGACCTTATTAGGAATGCTGATACTCTATTTCGAATATTTGATGAAATTATGAATGAAGTTGGTCTATAAAATATTATTTAGTTCATTGTTGACAATGATTATACTTATGAAGCAGTTGGAAGAAGATTGCAAAGCATATATAATTTTTTTTATTAAACTCCTTATACTGTACATTGCATTAACTTGATGTTGAAAAATATGTGAGATGCTAGATATTTTTTTTTATTATTGATGAGACTATACATAAAGTAAAAAAGGTGACGAAGTTTATCTATGATCATTTGTGGGTTCTGAATTTAATAAGAAAGGATTTCACAAATGGTAGCAATTTATGTCATCCTGCCATTACAAGATTTATAACTAATTTCTCATAACTCTAGTGTTTTATTTTGATGAAGAAGGAGTTAAGGCAAATGTTACAACTGATAAGTGAGTAGCATCTCATCATCTTATGTGTAATATTAGGTTGGAGGTTTCTATAATTATACTTGAAGATAATAAATTTGGTCTCAATGTCAATTTGTCAATCGAGTTTGTGAGTCTTTGTTAAGAGTACTTCGTTTGGCTGATAGTGATGAGAAAGCAACAATTGGTTATTTTTATGATGCCATAGAGAGGACGAAGTAACCAATCAAGGCCAATCTAAAAAAATATCTTCTTTATATAATTTATGTACACCTTATTTTGTAGTTATCAATGAGAGATAGAAAAGGTAACTTTACTCTTCGTTGTTTGCAGCTGGGGTATTTTTGAATTATATTTTCTATTTCAGACCTAGTTATACAAAGAAAGCTTAAGTTAATAAAAAAATGTCATTAACTATTACAACTATCGTTACCCAGATTATACAAAATCTCTTAAGCTCCCAAATAGAGATTTATAAGAATGTTTCCGGTGACTTTGGGATGCCTATTGCTATTTGTTAAAGAAACAAACTTAATTTAGGTTTTTTGTCTTTTGTTAATTGTTAAAAACTAATCATTATTTTATTTTGTTTATAATATTATTTTTGTTATATTACAGTTGTTTAGTGGGACCAATTTAAAAGTAGTATTTTATAATTGCAAAAGTTTGCAATTCGAATTCTAAGTCAATGTGTGAATGCAACAGAGTGTGAAAGAAATTGAAACACATTTGAGTCCATCAATTCCAATAAAGGAATAGATTGGAGCATAAAAGGTTAAAGGACTTGGTATTTGTTCGATATAATTTAAAACTTCATGAAAGGTATGTTAATATCATTAGTAAGTTGAATATAATTTCTTAATAATTTAATGTTACTTGTTTATTAGGATTCTTAATATAATAAGTAGTTCTGTAGATCCAATTTGGCTTGACCATATCGATTTTTTAGCAGATTGAGTTTTTAAAGAACCAAGTTTGATAGATGAGAGTGACTTGAAAGATAATATTAGATAGAAAAATATTTACATTTTATTTGATACAATGAATTTGAATGATAATGATGATAAGACTCCTCTCAATAGTGAAAATTTTGTACCAAATAAGAATTTGAGTCAATGCAAATATTGAATTAAGTTCTAGGTTTTCATTTTTTATCTTCTTTTAATTTCACTTATATGTGATATAAAAATTAAATTCTGTATATGCAATATAAATATAATTGTAAATTTTGTTTGTTTAAGTCTTATTGTAAATTGTAATGCTTTGAAAATTATGAATATTTATTATTCTTTTTATTTGATGTTTTAATGTAATTATTATTTATTATATATTATAATTGTAATATTTTAAGTACTTTACATTGCCCTTAATTTTCTATTTGTATGATGATTAAATATTCTTTTTTCATATTGATTGTATTTATTATTTATATATAAAATATGTAAAAATAAATAAATAAATTGTTGTTATATTGTTATTATTTTTAAAGGCTATGATGAAAAATTATAAATTATATAGTCAAATAAGTTAACATATTATTTTACAATTTTAAAAAAGTTAAAAGAACTATTTTATAAATTTACAAAATTACTTAAAATAATACTCAATATTAACCAGTATCAATACAATATACTACTATACTAAAATCAAATCTAATATCAGTACCAATAAGGTATTCACAACATTGTCTCATATTAAGTACTACACGTTCCAAAGGGCACAAATGCTCGTCCTTTGATTCCTCCTTACAAAATTTTAAACTATTGCTTCCCACCAATGTCCGCGTTAATGAACCAAGCAATAGCTTGCAACTTTCAGCATTCCCCGTCACATTTACAGGAAAACACTAGCACAAAACCATCCTACCCCGTGAGCTAAAACACCAATACCTCTCAAATGATCACTCTCTTTTACTCTTTATCTGTTTTCCAAGCGTACAGTAACAGAATAGGCATAAGGTACAGAGGCTCATGCAATGCATGACCAATAATCTACAAGTTTATAAAAACTCAAAGCGGACTAGAAGCCTAACATTTTTCAGTTTCTCCCCCTTCTTGTCGTAAAGAGGAACCGAACGAATTCCGGGTCTTAGGTCTGCAACAGGCAAACATGTTTGTCCACCAAAGTCATCTTTCTCAGACATATCATATTCTTGAACTTCAATCCGAAGCAAGGCCAGCTCAGGAACAGTTAAATCGAACGTGAATTCCTCATTCCAAGCTGGATACCAGTTGTCTTCCAGTATTTTTGTTTTCTTTGAGGCAGCATCACCTGGTACACCAACAATGTAAAGCTGACATATGCCTTGGTTAGTATGCAGAGACAGGTATGATTACTTTCAAAACCATAAACGAGAAACCTGCATGCCTACAAATGCAACGGCTCAGGCATACTGAATCTATGCAAGATAAGCCCAAAACTTTCACAACTTTAGTGCTCGTTTTACTGTTGTTATTCATAGCAACCTTTTCAGAAAACACAGGGAAGGAAATGAATAGCTTTTGCTCAACGTTGCTCCAATCACTAGAAAGAAACAGTTCTATATCTTATTCTACGCCAAGAGGAGCATCACAAAGCTTGGCTTTCCTTCTGTTCCGTAGTAAAGAAGTATACTGTTATCTCACATTTCAATGCAGAGTATATTTTATCACTGATGCTCCTGAAAAAGGGAGGGGGTATGGTTGAGTACGGCCTAAAGGTTTTCTCATTGGAGGAGTAGCACAGACATATTGTTATCTAGATATTAATTGGTTCAAATTATAAAAGGAGAAACCCTAAGTACAAACTTCAGCCACATTACTCTTTGCTGAAAAGAAAATGTGAAAAAAAGTTTCATGTTGGCCAAACCATGTAGAATTGCATGTTCTATCTTCTCTCTAATGTGTATCTTCATGAATTTGTTGATTATTTGCTAACAAGATATACGCCATATAGAGTTGGACTAATGAAAGACACAAGCAGATTCACTAAATATATCTACAATTGATAATTTTACCCTTTCGCTATGATTGTGTTCTCATGAGTCTTGGTAACAAAATTTTGATGCTAGATCGGTCCAACCAACCTTTGTGTAGAAGTCTGGAGGTGAGTATGAGTCAAAGTGTGTGTGGCTGAAATCCAATCGCCAGCCATCACCCAAGTATATTCTTACCTATAAATTAACACATGAACTGTCAGACGCATTCAATAGAAGACAAGGACAAGGGAACTCGAGATAAACAAATATGCTCACCTTTAACCTTGTTTTTGTGGGTAAACTCTTTTTAGGATCAAATACCTCGTTATTTGGACCTTTATGCATCAAAAACCCTGGTTTTTTCACATAACCACACCCTCCATTGGCCCTGAACATTCCATGCATTAACCAAAGTGATTTGCCATACCCCTGTTAAAAGGAAAATCTTGAATATTAACATGAATCTTACTTGGAGGAATCCTAACCCTGTGATCTGAAAGGTATAGGAAACCTGACTATCACAAAGGAAGTTTATGAAGGACTATCACAAAATGGGGATTGTCAAGCAGCTCAGACAAAAAGAATCAGAATTCATAAGCATTCATACTAAGTGTGACATGTAGCCTCTAAATTTTGGAGAGGCTTCTTAATGAATAGAATTTCCTTAATTAATGCTGAATTTTTGGTGCAAACCTGCATATTAAATGCAATCATCTGAGCTCCATGCATCCACCCAATATGAGGTTTATAATTAGAGGAGGTGATTCGTGTCCCTTTAGGATACACTCTCAGAATATTCTCCTGTGTGAACCTAGAAAATGAAACAGTACATATCCACATCAAAGATTACCTTTCAAGTTTCAGATTAGCAATGAAACCTCTTTCAAAGATCAATCAACAATGATCTGAAAAATCACCTCACTAAATCAATCCCATTAGATGCAGCAGCCTTTTCAAGTTCCTGTTCACTCAAACTGAGACGTCTGACCTTATCAGCAGCAACATGCAATGCATCTTTCATTGCACCTTTTGGTTTCCCAGCATGGATTGTTATCAAACGCTTGTATTCAAGTGATCCATGACGTCCTGATTTATTGACATCTTCATTTAGGTCATCATCTTCTTGGTCACTGCCAGTCTGACATTTGTCACAATGTTAAATGAGCACATTAAACGCCAAAGATCTAACAAAGTAAGACATCTCTCTTGCTTACCCCATCATCAGCTTCTGGTTCTGCATTGTTTTCTAGTGTCCCTGTCGCTTGAGGTGTCCCTGATGCTTGAGGTGTCTCTGATGCATCCTCTTCTTCATCTGAGGAATTTCTGCCAGTTGGTGAGAGCATTCCCTTTTGCTTGATACCGCTGGATTCAAGGTACTCTTTAGGAGGTTTGGTTGAAATTATTATTCGATGTTTGAGTGATTCTGGTGAGGGAAATTGTACTAAGCTATCTTCTTCAGGATAATACAGCATGTCTCCAAATGTTTGAGTAACCATCTACATGAAAAATATCTGGCATAAATGAGTAGAAATCAAAGGGCCTGCTTCAAGGAAAATATAAATTCTTAAAAGAAACTTGAAGCTGACCTCTGCAACTTTAGCCTGAAGGTCTGGAGTGAGATGGTCTTCTAAAGTTATAATGACAGGGTATGGAGAACTAAAAAATGCATAGTCTCTTATGGACTTGAGACATTTGATGAGAGACACTGGCGTGGTGAGGGTCCTGCATCATGGACAATTTTGCTGTCACAGGAGCAACTATAAATGATAGAAGCTGCAGATACCACAAAGCAGGTATATATATGTGTGTGTATATATATATATTCAACCAACATAAATGCATGAATGAATGGGATTATACCAGGATAACCAAGAAAAACTCTGCTTCCATTGGAAAAACAATTCCACATATCACCTTCCTCATAATTTCAATTATTTCTTTTGCATATCGATTCAGTATTGAGAAGGGAGAAGGAGATTTGAGGTTTTTGTTATTTGTTATATTATAGAATAAGAATAACAAAAAAGTAGAAAATTAATCTGTCTATTAGAAAAGAGGAGATCCTATGAAAAATGTAACCGATTCTTTCATTTCCTTGGGTCACTAGCTGTCTGCCAGGAGTTTCAGATTTAATACCGATATTTTAGCAACAAATCCAATAAATCTAAGTGTAGCCCAAAAAGAAAATAACCTGTGAGGATTTAACTAGCATGTATTATAGAGAAGCCTTGCAGCTTTCAAATTGTAATAGTCATATATGCATGTCTACAAGATCTGAGATGTCAAATAAGTCTTTTTGTTATGCTATTTACTACCTGTTATCAACAGGATTGAAAAAGAAAAATAGTACGACCAAGTAACAAATGTGTGGTAATCACATCATGATAATGTTAGTCCATACCTTCCATGAAGGACATGGATCTCATCTTTTGTTGAACTTGGCCATAGATCTAATTCAATTACTCTTACACCTCTTTGCAAAGCCTTAATGATCGGTACCTCACTACAGTCACTGCTTAGTTGGTTCCCAGTTAGATAAGAATTATGTCCTGTATAAATGAAATAATGTGACAACGGAGCAGTCATATCCTGGTGCACCTGAAGTAACATACAACTTTGTCAAGAGAACAAAAGAGAAAATATACAATGCACAATTTTTGAAAGCGTTTTGATAGAGAAACTTTCAGCAAGGAGAAGGGTGAGCAGAACGTTTAAAAGTCAATCAGAGAGATATCATACAATGCGTTATTTGCCAACAATAAGCATGATTAACAGTGCATTTTTGGCATCACACTATATCACCATCTTCACATCATCACACCAGGTCGGAAGTCTCACAATAAAGCGAGTCTGGCATCAAACTATATCCTAGTCGAAAAAACATGAACTAATTTTCAGAGACATTATTCACCTCAAAATAATGGTAGATGTAAAACTCAAGGAAGTCTTCACTTCAGTTCTTGCCCATGAGAGATTGGCAACCACCCAACTCTATGGGCTGACATTCTTCTAAACTCTATATACCTTTACTGTAAAAGCTATCGAAGAGAAGAAAAAAGAAAAAGAGATACGCAACATATGTGTTCAACATCAAAAGTTTACAAACGAAGACGTTACCGTTTTGCTCATACATAATTAATGATAACATATATTCTAACCAATTCCAATAAAATTGAAACTCATAACTAAACCCTCTGGTTTAAAACGAAGAGCATATCATCAACCTTCTTTTGCAGTAACAAAAATTACGCAAATATAGAAGAGAAGAGTTGCTTTTCATCAAAAAAGCCATTGAAAAGTTGAGAAAGAAGAAAAAATGTTGATCTCTGCAGCACAGTTTTCTCTAAATTAACAACCCACAACTCCTCGCCAATCCCATAATGTTGCAAAAGATGTTTAAAGAGGAAGAGAAATGTGACCTGAGGAATGATTGGTCCATTAAGATCATCGTGAAGCAAGTAATGGAAAAAATCATCAAGATTAAGACCATGTCTGACGCATCTGGTAATATGGTGCCTCCGACGAATAACTTCCTCAACTATTCTCTCTACTTCTTCCAATGTATGGTGCTCCTCTCCCTGAGACTCCACCAAGAACTGGAGCAGCTGATGTGCAGTCATGTGTCCCCCTCCATCGCAATACTTCCGGAATGCTTCTTTGACGTCTTCTGGAGGCTCGGCCTCGGTGATCTTGAACTTTCTGTTGAAGAGATTAAACATTTTGTAATTGTAGCTCCCACTTTCATCGTCTTGCTTCTTCTTCTTGTCGCTCCCCATCGTTTCTCTCTGAACCTACGTAGCTATGAGCTGTTTTATCTTTTTCTTCTTTTTTGTGCTTCCAAACCAAAGGATTTGGGAAGTGAGAGAAAAGAATGGCAGATTGCAAGAAATGTGGACAGGGAGAGACTTTGGTAATGCCACAAAATAGGAGAGACTTTAATGCTTTATCGTTGGAAGCTCTGAGTTGGAGACCAAACGAACGACCGCCTCGGTCTTTGGCCGTGCCTATTTGCTTACCCTTTATTTTTGTTTTCCACTTGGGCTAAATGTCGAAACAACAAGCAAACAAAGACATCCATCAAACAGTTTGGGTTAAAATATTCAAATATGGCATATATAAATATCTTATTTGTTTTTAATTTTAGTGCTAATCTGTTTTTACTTTTTAGACGCAAAATTTAGAAGATTCAAATTCATAAAGTTTGTTATTTGTTATTTGTTTTTTTTTTTGTACAAGGGAAAAAGAAACTACATGAAAAGCTAACTAACTCTACGATACAAAAGCCCGTGTTGATCACGGAGCAGGAGAACTATGACTAGCGTCGGAGGCCCTTGGAGAAAATGGAGGTCGGGATTGGCCGACGCGGCAAAGGCGGGCAGACAATCTGCGCTCTGGTTGCCTTCTCTGTAGACATACTGAAACTTCACCTCCCAAGTGTGTCGTAGAAGACCCTGGATACCTGTCATCAAAGAAGTGTAGTCAGTTCCAGGAAGGCGGGACGATGATAGAATATTTATCACCTCTAAAGAGTCGACTTCAAAGACAATCTGTCGATAACCAAGAGCCCAACCCAGCAACAACCCTGAATAGACACCCCAAAGTTCGGCCTCTAACGACGAGCCCCGCCCTATGTGATGGAGAAAACCACCACATCACTAACCATGACAATCTCTAATCAAACCCCCAGCGGAAGCAAGATGGTGACCTGGATTGGTTGCACCATCGGTATTTATCCTAACCCAGCCTGGCATCGGTTTGGTCCACCCAATAAGTTGTCCCGCGGGACATCCTGTTGCACCAAAAATCTGCTGTTCCATAAATCCTGACCCTGATAATCCAAGTAGTATAATTAAGAACTACGTGGGAACGATCAGTGGGCCAAGTAAAATCCTCATCAATAACCAATTAAGCGGAATTCAAATTTCGTGGCTATTATATTATACGTTTTCTTTTTCAAAATTGAATTGCCTGCTTCAGCTCCAAGATTGAGGAGGAGTGAGTGAGGACCAGAGTCAGGTGGTTCTAATAAGGTACACAACAGCTAAGGCGTTGGAGGTAAGCGCTAGTCCTGAGCCGTCAGATCTGGACAAACGTTATTATCATGGCCCAGTGTTCAAAATCAAATACAATGTCCATTGTCCAAGCACCAATCTTCGACTCTAAATTTCCACTTAAACCTTAATATTGAAGTAGTCGTATAATTAATACAAGCATCTACCCAGTTGAAAGAGTGCAGTGAGATGGCGACCTCAACAAAGCTGGTTTTCATCTGTCTTTTATGGATTCTGGTTGTCTTTGGAACCCTAGCTATTATCCAGGTTTTCTCCTTTTAATTTCCTTCCCCTATAAAACTTGGTATGTTTAGTTTTTGTCATTACCATGGATTTTTTTTTTAATTTAATTTTCGATAAGCAGACTCCGTTGAGCGATGCCAGAGTCTCTTCAAAGTCTGAGGTTGTTACTGAAAAAATCAAACAGGTATTGCTGTTGTGTTTCTTCGTAATCATTTAAAGGCGATTCCAAGTTGTAAAATTTTGTTGGGAATGTGAGATTCTTTGTTGTTAGGTAGAGAATTCTAATGATGATTTGGAAACAGTGACCCACAAAGTTTTCTTCGACATTAAGATCGGTGGCAAGCTCACAGGTATACTTGTGCCTAAATTCGCATTCCCCCATGGAATTGTAGTTATTAATGTCTTGTTAAACTTGCAGGTCGCATCGTGATGGGGCTTTTCGGGAAAGCAGTTCCTAAGACCGTGGGTAAGTGCATTGAGGAAATGGGTGTTGTGTGTTGAGGTTTGTTTGTTTTTTTTTTCCTGGAAAACTGTTTACTTAAATGAAATTATATGCTCTTGTGTGCAGAAAACTTTCGAGCGCTTTGCACGGGTAGCCAAGTAACTTTTGCCTCCCTGTTTTTCTCTAATTGCTTTCCAATTATATATGAATCAAATCAATTGGTCCCCTTAAGATGAATTTGTTTGACACGAAATCTACCAGCAGGAAAATCTTTTTACATTTTTGGACCTGCAAATTTATTGTTTGACTAGGGACTAGGGACCTATTTTGTCAAGTGCATCTCCTTGGAAGGCCATTATATGCATGGGATAGGTGTGGGCAAGGTAGATTAGTGAAATGGGCTCTGTCAAACCTAACTATTCCATAATAAACTTGAGAGCTTTCTCTTCTCCATTTACTGTGTTAACTTTTCGTTGTGATATCATTCCCAGCTTTACTATACGGAGTCATGATTTTCAGGTTCTGTATTGTAACATTGTGCATGTGATAAACCTGTCCTTTATAGGGGAAAAAGGGATTGGTGAGAGTGGGAAACCTCTCTATTACAAAGGGAGCACATTTCACAGGATTATCCCTAGCTTCATGATTCAGGGTGGCGATTTTACTCGTGGGGATGGCAGCGGGGGAGAATCAATATATGGTGCCAAGTTTGCTGATGAGAGCTTCCAGCTGAAGCACACTGAAGCAGGTATGTTGTAAGCCACCAACTCATATTTGACCGAGGAGCATAGCTGATAATAGCTAATAGCTAGTCTTCAAGTGATCTAAGCTTTCATGCTGAGGTGCATGGGCAATATCTTACAGGAATATTGTCAATGGCTAATGCTGGGCCAGACACCAATGGCTCGCAATTCTTCATTACAACTGTTAAGACCGGCTGGTAAGTTTATTGTCTTTTCTTTTGGTGGTAAATTTCTCAGGAATTTACACCGAATGCTGGTCTGATTGACATTGATGATGCTGGTAACAACTTGGAAGCACACAAATGTTTGCCAAATAACATAGAAGCGTTTGCTGTTTCTGGTTGTTCTTTTCTTCCATAGGTTGGATGGACATCACGTTGTGTTTGGCAAGGTGCTTTCTGGCATGGAAGTTGTGTATAAGATTGAAGCTGAGGGGAGTCAGAATGGACAACCCACAAGTAAAGTAATTGTTTCGGCCAGTGGTGAACTGCCCTTGTGATACTCTTCTGGTAAATTGTTTCGGCCAGTGGTGAAATGCCCTTGTGATACTCTTCTGGTTAAGTTCACTAGCAACTAACTGAACTTACCAATATGATATATCTGCAGCACCTGCCTTAAATATGTAGAAGCTTAACCTTATTTTGTTTAAGACCTACACAACATATACGCTTCAAGTATTGCTAGTCGAGAGGAGAATGCGCTCAAAGTTCAAAATGTTTTTTAAGTGGCCAAACAAATTGAATTCCTGTAAGAAACGATACTATTCCACAACTACTTAACCTTATTTGGTAAAGTAGTACAAACAAACCCAGCAAAAACAGCACAGAATACAAATAAATAGAGCACCATAATCTGTTATAATCCTCAAAAGAACATTACAGAAACACAACGCCCAGTGCAGTTCCAACATTATATCTATCCGTAAATTCCTTACCAATAATACAGACTGATCAAAATTTTTATTGGATGCTAAAGGAAAAGAAAAAGAGTGACGCTAGTCGTCAGCGTCAGGGTGGTTGTTACGTTGTTGATGGCACGCTGAAAAGAAATTGGTGGACAGGTGAGAGTAAAGCGAGACGACCTTTGAGATGTTGCCGTTAATTTCTTGAATCAAGGCAACGTTCTTGACCATGTTGTCGGGCATCTTAGACTGGTGATTGTCGTTCACTTGCTGAATCAACGCTCTGTTTCTGTCCAACACCGACTGCACCTCCTGAAATCTGTTGTTGAAAGTCTTCCAAACCTCCGTGTCTCTCTCTGTTGGATCGTTGTTAAACGCCACTTCTCGGCGTTTGCTGCTGTCTTCCATGTTCGATTAGGCGGCTGAGAACGAAATCAATGTGGTCGTATGATTGATTGTTCACATCACTTTCCAATCGAACGTGCTATATTCTACACACACAGCAATGTTGAGGGGAATGGGGTGGTGCGCACGCGCTATATCTGCGAAAGAAATTGGGTGTTTCGAAAAATATCTTATGTTGAGATTCAATTGGAAGAGAAAAGGGCAGTGATATTTGCCACCGCAACAAAAAAGGGTGCCGTCTTTTGTGGCAGAAAAAAAATTATTTTGTCGTGCAAGGCACAATTTTGATAGAACCAAAGAATTGTCAGTGAAGGTCTAATGCCTTTTAGACCCTAATCTAATCTAAATAGATAACCGAATTGTTTCCAACTGAAAGTGGTCAGCTTAAAAGCATCTGAACCATCTTAAAACATCTCGTAAAAAATTAAAAAAAAAGAGAAAAAACCAAAGACTACCATCATAACAAGAGGCCTTCCATTTTTGAATATGTAGTATCAAGATTTTATATCTGAGAGAATTGATATTAAAGAAACAACTAGTATTTAGGATGTTAAGTTGGTTGACATGCAACATGTTTGCTGCCAAAATAGTTTTTAGTTAACTTAGGTAAATGAGATTGGCCGAGGGTCAAGGTTAATATTAATTTTACCGTAAAAGCACAGCATAGCTGTGGTTAACATAGGTAAGTACAGGTCGATCCTACGAAAACGGTAAATACTAGTAGTTACCCTTTTTCTATTTTTTAGTTGAGAATCAAAATTTTGGTTTTTAATTAAAAATAAAGCTAAACAAATAAACTAAACTAAGATTAAACAATTATGAACTCAGGACAAGTAGGATATGAAAAAAAATTAATATCAAATAGTAGTGTCTAGATGATAATCCCCCTAATAGTCATTAAATAAATTAACTTTTTTTTGTGCAATCATATTATTAGTTATTAGATTGTGAAAATTCTTATCTTATGTTAACAACTCTCTCGAGACTATTAACAACTGATATATCGGTTCATTAACAGAAATCTTTCTAGTTAAAACCCCCTAGGATTGCTTTATCGATTTATGAATTTTACTTTTAAGTTTGACCTTAATTCAGAAATTTTATGTTGACCTATTTATAGATTTGCATTCAACTCCTTCCAATTATAGTAAAACTATTCATACAAGAGGATTTCTTAATCTTAATCATATGAAATCAAATTACGCACTAATATTTTGGATATATTAGAACAAGAAAAAATGCATAATTGAATCATAATAAATTAATCAATATTATTACACGGAATAAAAGATTAAAATATAATGTTATCCCAAAACAGGGCTCGTCACACCTAGACTTTAAACAAATTTAATTACCAATCATAGAACATGAAATCAAAGATATACATGCAAAAATCTAATAGAAAATAAAGAAATCATAATTCTAATTCTCCCTTTCTCTTCTATTGAATCTTCTTGCAAATTTGGATTTGATGTAGCTATCTACTAAATCTCTTGATGTATTCTTCGTGTTTTCTTCATTCCTTGAACAAAATCATCACTTTTTTAGGTTTTACGTCTCAAAACCACTTTAAAACTTGACTTTCTTCAATTTTCCTCCACTAACGTCCATTTATAGTAAATTTAGAATTTTTGGGATATACATGGTCACTTACACGGTTGTATGAGAGACTGTGTTTAATCATAAACTCCTAAATTCGAGATTTCACACGGGCATAAAGACTTACACGAGTGATAAGTCAATTTAATGACACATTTTGGGCGTAATTAATTTTATGGTGTTGAAATTATTATCTGAAATTAATGAAATTGTTCTATAATTATTTACAGATGGTTTTCAACGCCCTAAGGACGAAAAAGGACCAAAAAGACG